>APFE031487428.1:13880-28607 GCA_000404065.3 Pinus taeda | reverse complement strand
TAAAGAAAATAGGATTAATTATATAAAGAAGGTCGGCTTATACTCAACAACCCTCCTTCACCTTATTTATCTCTTGCTTTTCTCTTCTCTGTATATCAGTCCTGATGATGAGTCTTGGTCTAGGCTCGAAACATCGACAAATAATAATGAAGAAAACTGTGGATTATCCGAATTCAGTTTCTCAACAATAAAGATTATTCAAACGACCTTAATCATCCTTTAGTTTTTTATTTTCTATCAAATACTGTAAATACAATGGATTCTGAGCAAAATCTATCCAATATTGAAGAAACTATCGCTATTAATATCTCTACCAAACCTAATGTCATAGAGAATATTCATGTTGGCAAATCTTGTTCTCCTGTAGAATTGGAAATTTACTGCACTCTCTTTCGCGAATTCAGAGATGTCTTTGCATGGTCATATGAAGAAATTCCAGGCATTGACTCGAGAATTGTTGAACAAGAAATCAAGATGTATCCAGATGTCAAACTAGTACAACAACGGCTTCGACTAGTCCATCCGAAGAAAGCTGTCGCCATTAAGGCAGAAGTTGAAAAACTCTTGCATGCTGGTTTCATTTACCCTGTCTCTCTCACTGATTGGGTATCAAATATTTTTCTTATAATGAAAAAATAGGGAACAATTAGAGTGTGCGTCGATTATAGGGATGTAAATCAAGCGTGTCCAAAGGAAAACTATCCTACACCTTTCATCGACCATATAATTGATCAATGTGCCGAATACGAAATATTTTCATTTATGGATGGATTTCCGGATACAATCCAATCAATATTCGCCCGCAAGACCAGTCAAAGGCTGCATTCATATGTCCAAGGGGCACATTCGCGTATCGTAAATTACCTTTCGGTTTGAAGAATGCAGGGGCGACTTTTCAGAGGGAAATGAACTATGCCTTCCATAACATCAAACACATCGTTCAACCGTATCTCGACAATCTACCGACTCATTCGCCAAAGTGGGATGATCATCTGCAGAATTTGAGAGCCATATTTCTACGTTGCTGACATTACAACATATGACTCAATCTATACAAGTGTGTGTTTTGTGTTGGTTTTGGTAGATTACATGGTTTGGTAGTTTCTAAGGATGAAATTTGACTCAACCCATTTAAGGTTCAGGAAATCCTTGACATGCCTCCACCTTCAAATTTGCTTCAGATTCAGAAAATCTAAGGGAAAGCTAACTTTCTAAGGAGGTTCATTCCACATTATACCGAACTCGCTAAAGGTTATACACGTCTGTTGAGAAAAGGAGTACCCTTCCACTGGGATCAGGGTGCACAAGCTTCCTTTGATGCTTTAAAAGGTTCCCTGATAAAAGCATCATTAATGTATGCTCCTGACTATCAAAAAGACTTTAACCAGTATCTCACCACGGTAGATACAATCATTGCCATGGTTTTAGTGCAAGAAGATAATGGAATAGAACATCCTATATATTATTTAATTCATAACCTTAATGATATAGAAAGAAAGTACTCTTATGTTGAAAAGCTAGCTTTAGCAGCCATTCAAGCAGTACAAAGACTTCGACACTATGTTCTCTTTCACAAGACTACCATTGTGTCAGATTGCAACCCTATGACCTACATTCTATTGCGTCAATTACTAGGGGGCAAATTTTTCAAATGGATAGCCATTTTACAAGAGTTTGATCTGGAATTCACCAAATCCAAACCAAAGAAGTATCTCTTCTTCACAGAGTTACTCTGTGACCTTCTATTGCCATCCAACGATTTAACATCTAAAGCATCAATCATGGATGAGACTCTGTTTCTGATGTCATCGAGCGATCCATGGTACAGAGATATACTGGTCTATCTCTAAACCCAAACTTTTAGGCCTAACACCTCTCGCTCAGAATAACGACGTACTCGGTACCAAGCCAAAGACTACTTGACCATTAGTGATATGCTTTACCGTCATGGTATCGATACAGTTCTACGAAGGTGCATGACGCATGAGGAGGCAGAAAAAGTTTTGAATGGTTGTCATTCAAGTGCTTGTGGAGGGCATCTATCTGGTTATGCTACTGCACAAAAGATCTTATGAGTAGGTTACTTCTGACCAACCATATTTAGAGATTCCATAACTGTAATCAGAAGTTTCCATGCTTGTTAGATTGCTGATTGCAAAACCAGATTACCTCTTGCACCAATGCATCCAGTAGTTGTTGTAGGGCCATTTCTAAATGGGGCATTGATTTCATGACATGTAACTCCACCTCAGCTGGGGGCCATGGGTGCATTATAGTCGCTATAGACTATTTTACAAAAATGGGCCAAGACGATGCCTACATTAAACAACAATAGTGAAATGGTTGCTCGTTTCTTTTTTAATCATGTAGTTTCTAGGTTTGGTGTTCCATAGGCCATAGTCACAGATCATGGATCACATTTCCGCAATCTAATGATAGTTGAATTGACTGCCAAATTAGGACTGTCCCAAGATAGTTCTACTCCATATTATCCACAAGCTAACAGACAGGTTGAAGCAATCAACAAAGTCCTTAAGCGCATGCTGCAGAGAATGATTGGAGTCCACAAACGGAATTGGCATTTAATCCTGTACTCAGCTCTGTGGGCATATGGGACTTCGGTGAGAAATGTGACCAGATTTACACCCTTTCAGTTGGTGTATGGTCTGGATGTTGTCTTACCAATTCAGTGCAAAATCTCATCACTTAGGCTCGCAATTGATCTGCTTCCCGAAACTTCGGAAGAAGAGGCTCGTTTCTTGGAACTAATCCACCTGGATGAAACCCATCATGATGTCGCGCTAGCTAACAAAGCACATAAGAAACAGGTCAAGGCGCAATATGACAAAAATTTCTAGCCTCGCGTCTTCTTAAAAGGTGACTTGGTCTTACTTTATGATTAGGACTCTAACAAATTGGGAGCAGGTAAGTTCGAACCATTATGGATGGGCCCCTACATTGTTAAACGAGTATTGACAAAAGGAGCCTACGAGCTAGTCAATTATGATAGGATTCCTTTGTCGTATCCCTGTAATGGCTTGTATCTTAAATGTTACTATGCTTGATTAAATGTAGTGCTCTTATTGTATATATGCTTTTATTGCATTTTTATTTTTAGAATTGTCATTTTGGTTAGGTGATCCACTTTGCTTTTGTTGAAGATGTCATAATTTTTGTAACCATTTGTTAGGTATGCTAACGGAGCTAGTCATAGTACATGGAACCTGTCCTCTGTAGCCTGGGCCATTTTCACTCCAAGAAGTGAGTTAGTGAGTTTTAGGGGGATATGTATTGGTCGGTTAACATTAAAATTGTTGAGTATAGCACGTTGATTGAACTTCTCTCTGATGCAATTCCACGTGGCATATGCTAACTCGTTGTGAGGCTAGATTCACAGCTCATCATTCTACAGCTTACTGGCGTTTATTCCGTTCGGAACCCAGCCATGTATCGCATGTTCCTAAGAGTCAGGCTTTTGGAAAGACAGTTTGATTCTATTGAATATCAACACATTTCCAAGAACTTAAAGACATTTACTAATTCATTAGCAAACTATGCATTTGATAAACATTTGCAGCATTTGCGAAGAAAGCATTTTACATTAACATTTGCATCACGATTGCATAACCTAACCAAAATAAAACTCCAAAAAATCAGATATATATAATTGTTTATAGTCTTTACAAAATGTTTTGTGTCGAAGACAAAATCAATCATATGACCAATAAACTCAAAAATGAATGTAGAGAAGCATCCTAGACTAATGATGATGGTGATAACATGTCACCACCTATGCTATCATGCACAAGAGCCTAGTCCATTGACTCGGCACGCTAGTAGAATGGCATTGTAACCTCAAAGGCAATTCATTGGTCCTGACATCCTGAATACTGAGAGTGAGGCCCTTGATCTGATCCTGTAGCACTTCCAGGGTCTTCGATATGTCCAAATCCTGAAGGACGGCCCTCCCTACAACGTCTCCTACTGGAGTGTCATCCGCCACCCGTAGGCGTGCCACTACTCGCACTGGTCTAATATCTACACACGCATATAAGTTTGATTAGTCTTGGTAACGTTTAAAAACACAAAAACATTTTAAAATTGATAAACAAATGTGTGGTTGAATCATTTTACCTATAGCACTCCATTGCTCACTAGTTGGCAAAGCCAAATCCGGATCACCTTGGAAATCCATCCCGACATATGGATACTCCGCAAAGACCATCTCCTGATGATCAAACCACTCAAGAAAGCATCAGAGAAAGAAATCTGTGATTGGCCGACATGTTTGGCCATAAGATCGACCCATCTTTGCATCTGTGGTTCCCTCGGTGCTGGTAATCGTAGTGAAATGTTCTGAGGCTGCATCATTAGAATCCTCTCCAAGGAAAAAGTAGTCAATATGGAACCATAGCGAAAATTCTAGGTTCTTCCATTCTTTACTTTGGAGAGTTTTTCTTTTATGATAGGAAGTACCACCTCACACCAGTTGAACACCTTCAGTTCCAGTAATTCCAGGGCATACTACATGTAAGATATATTTGTCAAATGCAAAGCCGCACTACCAGCCAATCTAGCAAAGGTAAATAAAATGGTCCTCAGGGGCTAATCAGTGACATCCCAAATATTGATCTTTCCATCTCTACTGGGCTGAGATCCATCTCTATAGAACTAATGAATGTAATCTTTCATGGATTCAACCCCACGAGCGAATCCTGAAAGTGAAAGAGGGGCACCACTCCTCGATAACCCCGTCAGAAAGTAAATGTCCTTGACTGTCAATGGAATGAATTTACCTCTAATTTGGAATACCTGGTCAATCAAATCCCAAGCATCGAGAAAATACTGCAACAAACTAATTTGTTGCCTCATGCTGGATATGCGGAAGAACTTCAACAAGCCATAGTTTCTTAATGTAGCAACTGTGCCCGGGTCATGTAAAGCAATCATGTCCTCTTCTTCATGTTCACGTTCACACCAAGTGACAACCATCTTGATCCAACAAAAATATGAAATGCAAACAAAAGATGAGTTAGGATCCAAATTTGAGCAAAAACAGGCAAAATTTTGATGAAAAATCACTGTGTAAAGATGCCCTTCTGGGCCCATCACACCTTGCCTTTGAGTAAGGTGAGATGCATACTGACTAGCCAGTTGGCAGCTCAGTATGAATTGTACCTTTTGATACTGGAAAGGTGCGATGATTGGGGAATGAGATCTTCAAACCCCAAGGGCCCAGAAATGTGAAAAAACTTGCTCAGAATCCAAGAAGGATGGAATGAAAATGAAAAGCTCAGGGTTAGCTCCTGCTTGGTCTTGGCAGTGTAAAGAATAGTCCATCAGATCTCTTGAAATCAACTGGTGTAATTTGATGGGGAAAACCACTCCAGACCTCCAAAATCCCAAATTTGAAATAGAATGATGAAAATGAAAGGTAAAACTACTTTTATGTTTACTATTCATGTACTTCAAGAAAAATGTTAGTTTTAACTCATTTTTCGTACATATATATGTATTTCTAATCAGTTTGATGGAGTGATTGAGTAGGTTAAATGATCGACAAAAGAATATGATGTGCTAAACAATGAATTAAACATTTTTGACCACCAGTTGAGCATATGCTATTGTGTGGTTCAAGCTTGTTAAAAAATAAACGTACCACCGAGCATAGTTCCCCACAGTCCAAGCTCGATAAAAAATGAACACACCTTTGGTAAATAACCTTTTTGATTTCCATGCTATCAACCTTTTGAGTCTTGGTTGTGTTCCTACCATCACCTACATTCTTTTGGCCTATCATACACTTCCACTTGATTATTTACCCCCTTTTGAGGAACAGCCATGACGAGTGGTTTTGTTAGCCAACCTCTTCACATCACCATGTTTTGAGAAGTTCCAAGCTTACCCGGAACTAGTTGCTACCCTACACACCACTCGTTCCTCAAAAATGAGTCTCTTTTAAACTCTTTTCAAAGTCCTTAAATATCAAAAGATCGTCGAGTGCTTGTCTTTTTCGGCTCGTTAAAGTCATCAAAAATTTGTCCCTTTCGTATTATTTTATCCTTTTTCAGACTTAAGGGATTATCCTATGAAAAGGAACTACGGAGTTTCCTTTTCGTTCCTTTTCAAACTCTCTAAACATGAAAAGGACCGATTTATCCTTGTCGTTAAGCTCGTTAAAACAATAGCGACAAACCTGCCCACCCAAGGCAAGACAGATTCCCCTTTTCGTCCCTTTTCGAACTCTCTAAACATGAAAAGGATCGAGTTGTCTTTGTCATTAAACTCGTTGAAACAATAGCGACAAAATTCTCCACCTAGACAAGAACGAGTTTCACTGTTTCTAGACTCACTAAAACATAGCAACAGGTTCACCCGAAGGGCAAATTATAGAACAAGCATATGTTATCCTCAAGCTTGACAAAAAATAAAGTGGTACTAGTCAGCAATGATTGGGGAAAAAGGGAAGAAAACTTGAAGAATTTTATGGTAGCAGGTCACTATTGAACATGACACTTTCACTCCATCACCTTGATTGAGTCAAATTGGGTTATTCCATTCATCGGTCATTTCACCATTGGTCTTCCACACCATCCATTTGTTGCAGTTAATGCTACCAATCCATCTCAATGTTGCCAATATGTTCAAGAGAAGTCATTTAGTTGAGAAACCACCATCTAGTTAATGCCTCATCCACTCCAATACCTTCACCCTCCATTTTTCGTGACTGCCATTCCTAAACCTTGTGTCGTCAGATCATTTTCACCTCCAGAAAATCATTTTCTTCATTTTGTGTCATAGATGTGGGATATATTACTGCCCTCCTACGATGGATCACTTCTTATCAACATCAGCTCATTATCCAAGAAATTGACATAGAAACAACCCTTTCAGTACTTTGAAGCTTGCATGCCTCAATGGTAAGTTTCTCACTTCCGACGATAGGTTGACATCAATGGCCTTCGACTGAAAGATTTTGCATGGTGTTCGACATTGGATCATATATTCACACCAAATGAAATGTATTTTAGTACCTTGAGGGTCATTATCATTATCGATGATTCCTCTCGTGTCTATTAACAGCTCACATTATTGGCTGGTAATCAGGCGATGTCTTTGCATGTTCGACTTCAAAACATATCTTCACATGGATTGACTTGTACATCAGGCGAAAATTGAACGAGTTTGAAGACCCGAGATCTAGTTTCATCCATCTGGGCTATGATATATTCAGGGATATAAAGACATCAAATGTACATAGAAGCCACACATATGGTCATCCAAGCCAAGGATGATGAATCTACATTTGATGAATCACCAGTTTGCATATGCAAACGACTATCTTTTCTATGTACATGAAATGAATTTATAAAGTTGACCATGGGAATTCCCGCCTCAACTAGATCATGAAAATTATATTATGATGATGTATTGTATTGTATCTTATATAGGCCACCTTCTAGTTTCGAAAGCCTCATATCCTCATGATAAAGCATTTCACCCGACATCAAAGATTTACAACTTCATGCTTTAGGGGGAAACTGTTATAGACATATTTGGGCACTTCAACCCCAATTTTATATGTCAATAAACTAGGGCTCTCTAACCCCTAAAAGTGTTATTTCATACCCTAAAGGATCATGGTCAACTAATTACATCATTCCCCAAAATTTCCACCTGAAAAACCATCTAGAACTAGCCAAAACTGGACCATACTGGCTGCTCCACTGTCAAGGTGCAATGCATACTAACTTCTACACTAGCCAGGTGTGATGCATACTGATGAGGCCTTCTGTAGGGTGCGATGAGCAAGGATGGACAAATGTTCAAGACAGTTTGCTAAGTGGATGCTCATGGAATCTTCGAGGAACTTCTCCTATGACACTTACCTTTCTGAATTCGCCCATGGATGAGTAAGAAATCCAAGAAATCTCCAAGTGGAACCAAAAACAATAAGTGGAATGACACTAATCAAAACGCCAGAGATGACTCACAACCTTGCACACATTTATAAATGGATCCCTCATCTAAGAGATCTAGAGGCTGGAATTTTGTAATTTGCAAGGAAGTCCTGATAGTTTGTATCTGAGAAAGAGCATTGTATTGTTGGTGTGATATTGCTTTTCATGAAATGAAGAGGGCTTTGATGTTGGGAGGATGATGTTGGATCAGACAACTGGGTTGTAGTTCTCCCTTCTATTTCAATAAAGTTATTTGAGTTTTCTTCCATATAATTGTGTAATTGTGAATGTTACTATTTGTGAATACAATTGTATGTTCATTACATTTCTAATTTTGTAATTCTTATGATATAATAGATAAAGATGCTTTGATGGTTTTTGTTACTTTGCTTCTACAGGTACTCTCCAAGCGGGATAAGTGAGGAGAGGAGTTGCAAGCTTTGTCAGGGGGGAGAGAGATCAAACAAGGAGTTAAGTGGAAGATATAGGTTGGTTCCTTTCTCTCTCTTATCTATTATACATAGAAGAAATCCCGAATTGCTTTAAACTATTTTTTTCTAGGGTAGCTACCGATCCTAGAGGGCTGGTTGATTGAAAAGACACTAGTTTTCTCGGAAACATGGGGGAGAGAGTGGGATAGGGAGAGGGGGAGTGGGAGCAAGATGGGGAGAGAATGAGAGAGGGGGAGGGGGAGAGAGAGAGGGAGATAGAGAGAGGGAGATAGAGATGAGAGGGAGAGGGGGAGAAAAGGGAGAGAGAGAGAGGAGGGGGAGCGAAAGGGAGAGGGGGAAGGAGAGAGGGGGAGAGAGAGGGATGGAGAGAGAGGGAGTGGGGGAGGGAGGGAGAGAGTGGGTGAAGATAGGGGAGAGGGGGGAGAGAGTGGGAGATAGGATAAAGCATAGTATTTCTTGAGGTACAACCCATTTCTAGGCTACACGAGTGAACTCCATTAAGCAATAATAACTCATAGGCCCCTTTTACAAGGACACACTTGACAATGTATGGGCCCAACCACATAGGGTAGAACTTTCCTGGACCTAACTTATCGACGTCCTAGTGATATAAAAGAATGATATCTCCTTCCAAAAGGACTCTAGGCTTGACATTTTTGTCATATTTCACTTTGATGTGTTTTTTATGGACTTCATTGGCTAATGTGGCATCACACCGGATTTCATCCAAACGAGTTAGATGTAAAAGACACTCGACCTCTATGGAAATAGCAGGAAGAAGGTCGATAACTAGTTTCAGTGATGGAATTTCACATTTGATGGGGAGGATCACTTCTAAACCATAGAGCAACTGGAATGGTGTGGATCTAGTAGCAGTCCTGACTGAGGTTTACTATGCCCATAAGGTAGCATATTAAAGCAAGTGTCAGTTCGATTTATGGACCCCTATCATGCGTTGAACCACAGTCTTGAGAAATTTGTTAATAGCTTCAAATTTTCTGTTACCTTGAGGATAATAGGGAGTGGAATTTTCATGTGAAAGTCTCAATTTAGCAGCTAATTTGTTCACCATATAATTCTGAAAATGCTTCCCGCGATCTGTTACTATTTCTTGCAGAACACAAAACCTAGCAATAATGTTGTTGAGAAAAAGGTACATAGTATTTTCACTAGTGTTGTTAAATGTAGGCATTGCTTCGGTCCACTTAGTAAAGTAGTCAACAACAAAAATAATATAGCCATGCCCCCCGACCAAGTGACAGTTACATGTCATACAACTGATACCCCATTTCAAAAAGGTACCAACAGTGACAACAGGATGCAATGGAGCATGCAGAGCACCGATTTTATGATCATAGAACTAGCACACATGACAGTTCTAGACTGCAAGGATACAGTCGTGGAATATGGTGGGCCAAAAGTAACCAGCGTATAAGATATTTTGTGGGTAGTGTAACCATATAAATGTCCATCGCATGCCCCCGAGTGGCATTCATTGGAGACTTTTTTAGCCTCCCGGAGAGTGAACCAACTCTCTAAAATCATATCGATACCATGATGGTAAAGGATGTCGTTGATAATCACATAATTTTTGGATTAGTACTGGATACATCACTGCTTTGAGTGAGAGGTATTAGGTCAAAAAGTCTCGGTCTTGAGATAGATCAGAAAATATCCATATTGTGGGTCAAATGTGAGGATGAGAAACAATGACTCATCTAGGATGGACTATTCAAATGTAGATTCAACATCAAGGGAAGGAAGATTGCACATTAGCTTGACAAAAACTAAGGATTTCTTCGACTTGGATTTGATGAATTCAAGGTCAAAATCTTGGAGAATAATTATCCACTTAGAGTGTTTTTCCCTTAGAAATTGATGTGACAATATGTATTCATAGGGTTGCAATCAGAAACGACCGTATTTTTTCAAAGCAATGTGTAATGGTGAAATATATGGATGGCTTGAACAACCACCAAAGCTAATTTTTCTACATGAGTATATTGGATCTCGATATTGTTGAGGTTTAGACTCAGATAATAAATGGGATGTTCAATCCCCATATCATCTTCTTGGACCAATAACATGGCAGCTATATTAGAGATGGCAACGTCAAGATACAGGAAATAGTGGCACTGATAGTCGAGGGGATATAAGAGAGATCTTGAACCAGTACATATTTCAAGGAATTAAATGCTTTTTGTGCAATGTCATCCCAATGGAAGGGAATCCCATTTTTTAGTAAGCGAGTAAATCCTTTGGTCAGTTCACCGTAGTTAAGGATGAACCTCTTGAGGAAGTTAGCTTTCCCTTGGAGTCTTCGTAACGGGATCAGAGAGGAAGGTGTAGGAAAGTCAACAATTGCCTAGAATTTTAAAGGATCAATACGAATTCCTTGTTTTGAAATGTCGAAACTAAGGGGTTAACACATAACCAACTACTCATCAAGCAAGCTCGCTCCCATGGAAAGTTGAGTAAACAGTTCTAATCCATAACCTATCAGTTTCAAAAATTGTCTCATCATGTTTACTATAACAAGCTAAATACCTTTACATAATTATTCTTTTCCCTTTATATATCATTATCATAAGCCCTGGCAGTCATTGCTCACACACCTTTTTCTATATCATAATGTAGAAAAGCTACATGGTATATACAATTTCTCTTCATTATCATAAGGCTTGGGATTCATTGATCTCTGTACTGTTTGCTAAAGCATGACGTGCAAAATCTATATGTTATGTGCAATTTCTCCACTGATATTTGCATGTTCATTGGCTTGCATCCAATTGCCTTGTTTACGGATGCCCTCAATGGACGAGAGATTCTGCATGACTACTCCCATAATTTTGTCCACATAGTCCCTATTTTAATTTATATTTAATGGTCAAGTTTAGAATAGACAACCTAAAATATTGCTTAATTTTTCTATTTCTTCTTTCTACACTTTAACTATATTTTATTTGCAATCTTCAATACATATTTTTCATCTGTATTATACCACCTTGTATATGATGTTAACTTTGTTCACTTCTAAGGTATGACAATGTTGATATAAATAAATAATAATTATATAAAAATTACATTAAAATTTAATATTTATTATTTTTAGTTTGGTGTCAGAAATAAATATTTAATCTTTTTATATCTTTAATTTTTAGTAGCGAATAGAGATTCAGATAGTACAGTAAGTTTATCAATAAATTTAAAAAATTTAGTTAATAGTGAGAAATGTGGATTGGAAGCTACATAAATTCTATTACAAATTCTAGAATTGTTTTAAGTATAACTTGTATTAGACTTGATTTTCAAAAGAAAAATCTAGAGAAATAGCCCCTTTTATATATTAGAGAAATATCTAAATAAAAATATTTTATACAAATTATTTTTGTTTTCTTCTTTTTTCTTTGGTTTCTTTAAGGACCTTTAACGATTTATTGGTGTCATATGCTATAATTTTTTAGGAAGGCCATTGCAATGCTATTTTTTTTTTTTTTTTATTTAGTATTCATTACCATCTTTACAACCAAGATGCCTCTTTTAACATGTTTTAAAAGAAGATCAGAATTTTGTGAAGGTGAAGACATAGATTCATTTCACCATTATAACACAATTTTTATACTTTGTTGTAGTATATATTATGTTATATCTAAATGTCCCAAAACGAAGGATGTTCCATCCCTTTTAGGCTAGCACTACGAAAATTAGCTGATTAGATATGTTTTAGCTAATTAGATGAGATAATAGTGTTGTAAGATGAGATAATCATTTTTCTTATATGTATATGTTTTTATGTATGTATTTTCTTCTTTTGCATATTTTATATGGTAATATGTTTATTATTTGTTACATAATATAATGATTGTGCTTCTTATATAATATGATAATATATGATTTTTAATTGTTGAGATTTTTTTGTTAGGATTGTGTTTGTTAAATAATATGATAATGATGACTATGTCTTTGTTTGTTAAATGACATGTTTTTGGTTTTTACATGATATGATGGTGTTGTGTTTTGTTTCTTAAATAATATGGTTATGTTTATTAGATTAAATAATGTTGACAATTATATTCTTTTTAAGTGTCTATTTGTGTGGAGTATAACTTTTCTTATTATACATATTTATATGTTTAATGTGTATTTTTCAATGATGAAATAGCGATTGGTTTTTAAATAATAAGATGATTTGATTAGTTGTTGTAATGAAGGGATTGAAGGGGGGATAGTGTTGGAGGGGACTTATTGTGAAGTAGGGACTAAAGGAGAGGGAGGGGAGAACAATAATGGGAGATGGAGGAGAGAGATTGTGTGAGTGAGGGGAGGGAGTGATGGGAAAGAGAGAGAATGATAGAGAGAGGGAGGGAGAGAGAGAGAAGGCTTGTGATGAAATAATGATTGAGAGGCAAGGGAGGGACAGAGAAATATAGTAAGGGGTGTGGGGGTGGGAGAGTGAGAAGGCAGAGCGAGAGAAGGAGAGAGGTAGGGAGATAAAGAAAAAATTGGAGTTGGAGAGAGTGGGGGACATAATAAGAGAGAGGGGCAGAGTGACGGAGACAAAGAGAGGGAGAAAAATAGTGACATAGAGATAGAGCTAGCAGGGCAAGAGAAATAGAAGAAAAGAGAGATAAAGAGAGAGAAGGAGAAAAGTAGGTACATAAAGATATAGATGGTGGGGAAAGAGAAATAAAAGACATGAGAGATAGAGCGATATGAAAGAAAGTGAGAGAGAGTGGGGGTTGTACTAGGAGAGAAGGAGAAGTGGTGGAGATAGAGAGAGAGAGAGGGAAAAGGGGTGGAGAGGGAGAAGGGGAGAGAGTGTCTGAGAGGTGGAAGGAGACTAAGAGAGAGAGGGGGGAGAGAGTGAGGAAGTGGGAAGAGAGAGGGGGAAAGAAAGAAAGAATGAGAAAGGGTGGGTCAGTGAGAGAGAAAGAGAAAGACAGAGAAGGTGGGGAGAGAGAGAAAGTAAGAGGGAATGGGCAAAGGGTAGAGAAAGAGAATGAACGAGGGGGGGAGGGGCGAGGGTGACTTACATATAAAGTAAGGAGGGAGGGGAGAGGGTGACATAAATTTAGAGTAATTGAGGAAGAGGGATGAGAGATAGAGATTCATGGAGAGGGAGAAGGAGATTAAGACATAATGGGAAAGAGGGGTGGAGTAAGTGAGGGAGAGAGAAGGGAAAAAATATGGAGATGGAGATGGATAAGGTTGGGCAAGAGGAATAGAAGAAGAGAGAGATAGAGAGAGAAAGCGAGGGAGGGAGAGGAAGAGGGAGAGAAGGAGGGAGAGAATGGGGGAGAAGGAGAAGGGGTGGAGAAGGAGAGTAAGAGGGGGAGTAACGAAGAATGCGTGGAGAGGGATAGGGGTAGAAAGAGGGTGAGTGCGAGGGAGAGAGTGAGGGAGATATAAAGGGGGAGGGAGAGGGGGATGGGAGGTAGAGAGAGGAATAGGGTGAGGGAGAGTGAGATGGAGGGTGAGTGAGGGAGTGAGAAGGGAGAGAATGGGAGAGAGAGCAAGAGTGGGGGAGAGAGAAAGAGCGAGCAAGTGAGGCTGAGTGAGAGAGAGAGGGATTGGGGTAGAGAAAGAGAGAGAGAGAAAGAGGGAGGAAAAGGGATGAGAGAGAGAAGCATGAAGATGGAGAGAGAGTTTGAGTCAGAGGGAGAGAGAGATAAAGAGAGGGGGTGTAAGGAGAGAGATAGCAGGAAAGGGGGGGGAGAGAGAGAGAGAGAGAGCAAGGGAGAGGGAGAGGAAGAGAAACAGGGGGAGAGAGAGAGAGAGAAAGGGAGATAAGGAGGGAGAGAGAGAGATAAGAAGATAGAGAGAGAGAGAGAGAGAGAGAGAGAGAAAGAGAGAGAGAGAGAGGGAAAGGGAGAGCAAGAGTGAGTGAGAAAGAGTGAGAAAAAAAATGAGAGAGGGATAGAAAGAGAAAGAGAGAGTAGGAGCGAGAGGGGGGAGAGAGAGAAATGGAGAGATAGGGAGATAGAGAGCGATCGATGGAGTGAAAAGAGTGAGGGAGAGAAAGAGAGGGAGAGAGAGTGAGAGGGAGGGAGAGGAGAAGACAGAGAGAGTGAGAGAGAGGGATAGGAGCAGAGAGAGATAGGAAGTGATAGGAAGAGGGAGGGAGAAAGTAATTAAGGGAGAGGGAGAAAGGAGATAGAGAGAGAAAGATAATGGATAGTGAGTAACAGTGATGGGGGAGGGAGAGAGAGAGCGAGGGAGAGGGGGGTGGAGAGATAGAGGAAGAGGGAGAGGGTGAGGAAAAGGGATAGGGAGTGTAAGCAAGGGAGGGAGAGAGAGGGAGAGGGAGAGTGGGA
>APFE031487422.1:9058-27498 GCA_000404065.3 Pinus taeda | reverse complement strand
CAGGAATATCATCCTTACAATCCCCTCAATCTTCAGGTAGCAATTTCACGCATACCTTATTATGTCAAATGTATGGAAAACTGTGCTGAGAGGTGGATTGGCTACCATTTTCATTTCCCTCTCTTGTGGTTACCTGGTCAGCAATATAAGGCTCATTACAAACTGACCAAAAAGGAGGAGGTAGCAGTATGGCAGTAATTACAGAGTGTCCAGGGATTTAGAAGCAGGTCTAATAAAACCTTATTTAGCTACTGTATTAGCAACTTACACTGTTCATCCCAGTACTCCGACTCAGATTCAGAGTAAACGTTACATGAGGGCATGCAACCCTTTCAGTTGGGGGGGATGTTAGGACTCCATATTGTCTACTTTTGACCTCATATTTTGTTATGATATTACCCTTTTTAGCCCATAAGTAGAAACCCTTGATATCATTTTGACCTCATCATTCCAAGGTATGAAGTAACTCTCCTCATTTGCTATATGTTTAATTATTCAACACATATTCATGTTAGCTTTACAAGTAATCTTTGGAAATTGGTTAAGTCGTTGACAATTGATTGGAACTGTTCAAAGTCCACAGAATTGTAATTCACAGTTGCCGCAACACCAGAAACAGCAACTGTGCAGTTGCTGCAACACCAAAAACAACAACTGACTAAAGTAGGAAAAGTCTTAATTTTCAAAGGATGAAACAATGATTGTCGAGCTGGGCAGCAATCGTCTGAAGCTGGCAGAACTATACTTGGCCGATGATGATATAGCACGATCAGCCAAACTTAGTTGCAGATGCTGGAACACCAGGAACAGCATGAAGAGCTTTAAGGAACAGTTGAGATTTAACAAATCAACAACAACAGCGGAATAGCCAAGGATAGCACAAGGACCCTGAGGAGATAGACGAAGACTACCAGTTTTGCAACAGCGGAAGGATCCAATTAAACAAAGGACGACAAAGATATACATTGTTGTAACAGTATGTTGTAACAAGAATTAATTTCCTATTTTTGTACAGAAGGATCAAACTGAATGAATAATGACAATCTATTGTAATAGATGTCTCCTCTATAAAGAGGAGACATCTACAGTTGAAAGCTAGCAAGTTATAACGGAAGTATTGTAGTGCAGAGCGGTCTGAACTTCTATTGTAATTAGACTTTTTGGCAGATGAATAAAGCACTGCTCTAAGCATTTTAACTTAGCATCTGTGTTCAGGGGAATGTTGTGAGAGGGACAGGACCCACCTTCTTCACAAGATTCACCCATTTCTTTCCTGTTAGGTGTGTGTGTGATTTCTGTACATTTTTAGCCTTGCTTCTGATATTTCCTTTTTGTTGATACTCTGTTTCCTTGATCGATTGGCGCTGTGAGAAGTGTGTCATCAGTGATTAGGATTTTTTAGTGTGTATTGGCAATTGGTCACAGAGGCAGGTGCTGAACATCCTTATTCTGAGGACAGGGTCCTGGTCCTCTATTACAAACGGCAATTATTTCTTTCTGCAGATTTGTTATCATTAATTAATTTCCTTTCATCTCTGCAATAGTTTATAACTGCTGTAACACGGAGTAAGGGTTTGATAGGAAGTAGATCTATTTATACTACAGCCTTTAATGCTTTTAGAATTAAGTGCATATAGTACAAGGTCACCTTTGAAACAAAAGGACTTTCCTGGGTTGACAATTTAATGTGGTGCTCGACTATTTAATCAATAAACAATTCGAGCAGCCAACACCTATTGGAAAGGCCCTATACCAAACTTTTGAGAACTTGTTTTACCTCCAACATGAGGTAAAACACCTTTTTGTGAATAAACCCACTTTTACCAAGTACATAGAGGCAGGTGAGATTTATAGGAAGATGATAAATATCCAATTACCAGATGTAGAAACATGGGAGAAATTGAATGACTTACTGTAGAAATACACAGTTAAAATGTAAAAATACAGTGATATTAAAAAAGGCATAGTAAAAGGATAATGACAGGCCAACCAGATGAAAGTGTATCAGTTGAAAGGTTAGAATGAAAAGAACATCTAGCGTGAAGACCAACAACAAAGTAGAGAATAAAAGGCAAAATATCAGAACTTAAAGACAACACAACCTAATAAACATGGACAACAAACAACAGTTCAATATCCGTCTCTATCTTCTTGCATGAAGATATTTCTTTCTCCTAGATCAATTCCCAAGACAGTTTGGGATATTTTGTAGATTATTTTTGTATAAATAATTCATAATTCGAAGTATTGAAGGTGGATTGCTATACATTTGTAGAGTTATTTTGATCATAAACCTAAGGGTTATTGTACCAATTTTTCAAGTCAGCAGACTGGACCAAGTAATAAAGAGATTATATTACAGGATTCATGTGTTGAGCTATTACAGTGAAGTATTTTCTTTGTAAAATTTTATTATTTTCTTATGTATTTCTCAAACTTAAATGTTATCTAAAGTTGAATGAATTAACTAGAAATTTATCTTAGAATTTTTTAAGTACACTCTGTTTTGAACAGTTGATCATTTCTATGTTTTCCTCTGATATCCGAATTTGAGAATCCTTAATTGTTCTCCCATTCCGGTTGACCTCTTTCACTTTCTTCATAATACGGCCTAAGGAACCCTTAATTTCTTCCTGGATCCGATTGAAAACCACTTCACCATCCAACCATGAGATCTAAAGTAACTTAACTATCTTGCCCTGTAGACACTGTTTTTAGAACTTGATCTAGTCCAGTTTGCTTGACATTTGACCCCATAGCCCAATGGTAAAAGAAATCCCTCTATTAATCTAAGTGATCCCACCACCAAATCCAAATCAAAACCCAAGTACAATCATAACTAGCCTAAAATTAATTAACTAAACAAAGTTAAATCATAAAGCGAGAGCCCTCTCTGAGAATTAGGAAGGCTAGATCCCAATCTCCAAAGGTGGTTTGTGGTTACCTCTATCATTTATTTCTTTAACAACTTCTAAAGAAATTTTGGAGCGATGATAGGTTAATTCCCACTATCCCTACCTTCATGCAAGTTACTTCGCTCTAGGGCTTGCCAGACAAGCCCTTTATTTCGTCCTTCAATATCTCTGTGAAAGGGTGCGATTGACCATTGTGCAACCCTAACCTGCGGCTTGGGTACTTTCGCGCTGCTATGGGAGAATATTGTGCAGATTCCCAGATTAGTTTAAGAAACTTTCTTATCTCATTAAACGATTATAATTATCACCCTGTAAACAGATGTTCCTACTTGCATTCACTTGACCAATGTAATTACATACATTCACACATCATATAACCATTATAAATGAAATTGATACATAACATGTCAAGATGCATCAATAGAAAAAATACATAGAAATTACATAATATTTCTCTTTATTGATATCTTCCAAGTGATTATAAACTCTATCCAACCTGCGCACACAGATGCAGGTGTCTGCGCATTGAGTTGCAGAGCCTCTACCTACACTACAACCCGAGACTTAGACTTCTTACTTCAGAGCCATGACTATATTACATGATATGATTCTCAAAATACTTAGAGCTTATCTATTTTTATACAATCCCATGGTCCGTGGACCATGGGTAGATCGTTTACAACCGAATTTACTTTACAAAACTAAGGGCTCCGAGACCACAAAATGCGGAGTCTTTACAAGTTTATTACAAAATTTAACCAAAACATGGGCTTTTGGGCACAAAACTATGTTTGGGGGATCCCACTCTCAACAGATCCCCAACACAAACATCGTGATTCACCCTTGAGTCACTCTGTAGGCGCGGAGATCTTTGCGTGAATCCCTTCCAGCTTGATCCGTATGACCGCAACCTTGGGCGTGCACTGTGCGACTGCCTAAATTGCGTCTTCCACTGTCTGCTCAGTCATTGCTCCTGCACTGTCAGCCTAAAGCTCTAATAGTCAATTTAACTATCAAATCATGAACAATGACTTTAACAGTCACTTTCTGGCTGACCTGTGCGATTTATTCCTAGGTAGCGCAACTCCTTTTGTGCTGCCATGAACCCTGTGACACTTCCTTGCTTCGTACAAACCTCAAATCACGCAGCTCCCCAACCCGAGCAGTGTAGTTTATAGTCCCACACCTCCTTTTAGCTTCCTGGAGCACTAAGACTGTGCTACCTTCATCTAGTCACATGGTCAGACCGCTGGTGTATAGGTTCAAGCGATTGCCATTCACCTTTCCTGGGAAGGGTTTTCCATTCAATTTGACTAGTTGTACTGCTCCTACACCGGTAATTTCCTTAATGGAATAGGGCCCTAACCAGTGCATTCTAAATTTCCCTAGAAATTTATCAAACTTACTGTCATATAACAAAACCAGATCATTTACCTTAAAGGTGCACAGTTTAATGTGTTGATCATGCCAGGCTTTTTCGTGTTGCTTTTGGACCTATTAGTGAAATCTAACTAAAACTATCTCTTCCTCGAGCTCATATAGTTGTGCAAGCCTTTCCTCCAGGTCTATGTGATCCCTCATACTTGTGAGTGCCACTATGTGCAGACTAGGCATAATATATTCCATAGGCATTACTTCTTCAACCCCATAGACAAGCCTAAAGGGGGTTTGTCCAATCAACTTCTTGCATGTTGTTCGATAAGCCCATAGTACTACAGGTATGTGTAGGTCCCAATCACTTCACTAAGAATTGGAAACCTTGTAAATCACATTCTCGAGCACTTTATTGAATGCGTCCACCGCCCCATTAGCTTGCGGGTGATAAGGCATGCTCTTCTGGTGATACACCTAAAATTCCTTCGTTAGCGCGCTGATCGTCTCATTCTAAAAGTGTGTACCACGATCACTCATCAAGATCTTTGGACAACCAAATTGCGTTAGTACATACTCAAAGAGGAACTTTGCAGTAGTTTTGCTTGTGCAATCCTTCACAGGTTGTGCCTCCACCCAATGAGTCAAATACTCTGTCGCAGTGACAATGTACCTTGCTCTTGTCTTTCCTTGGGACTGAATGGCTCCCACAAAATATATCGCCCATTTCTCAAAGGGGTGCAACGTCATCTGTAGATTCAAAGGCATCTCATCCCTCTGCGATGGCCTACCAGTCCTTTGACATACATCAAACACCTTGCAATATGCTTTTGAGTCTTGATGGAGGGTTGGCCACCACAACCCTACACGTAGAATCATTTGCGTGGTCACTCTCCCTGCATAATGTCCTCCTGCGGCACCCCCAGGAGTGTCCACAAGGATGTTGCTTCTTTCAAATTCAGGTACATACAGTCCCAGTATCTCATTAGACCCCATTTTTTACAGATGCCCAACAATGACAGAGAAATCTGCTGCACACACCACTAATTCCTTCTTTTGCTGGATAGTTTATCATTCTGGGGAAGCTCCTATCGTTAGGAAGTGTATTACATCATCAAAATGACCATCTGCAACATGCACTACAAATAGCTGCACGTGAGGCAATCCTTCCTCCAAATTAGTGGGTTCTTCCCCTGTTTCGATGCACGACAGATGGTCCGGTCTCGTGTTCAGTCGTCTAGGCTTCACAATAACTTCAACATCATACTCCTGGAACAATAAGAGCCACCTGTAGATTCTCCACCCCAACACAGGCTTATTGACCAAGTACTTCAGTGTGGAGTGATCTGTATACATATTAAATTGACCACCCAACAAGTAGTGCCTAAACTTCTGGAGCGCATACACCATGGCTAACCCTTCGCGCTTGATGGTGGAATAGTTCTTCTCTGCTTTAGATAATCTTCAGCTTGCGAATGTGATAGGATGGTCCAAGTATCCTCCACTAGCCCGTGTCAGTACTGCTCCCAGCACTATACATGACGCTTCGACATGTACATGAAACTCCTTCCAATATGGGAAGACTAGAATTGGTGCGATGACCATCTTTTCTTTCAATATATCCAAGCTCTTCTTACAGTCCTTGTTCCAGTAGAATGTGACATCCTTCTTCAACAATTTCTCCATAGGCACAGTGATTTGGGCATATCCTTTGATAAAATTTCTGTAATATCCTGTGTGTCCTAAGGTAGCGCACAACTGCTTCACACTCCTCAGTGCTTCCAAGTTCAGTATCACTACGATCTTCGCAGGATCTACCATCAGTCCCTATCTGCAAAACACATGACCCAACGGGTCCCAAAAGGAACACAAAATAGACACTTCTTTAAATTGAGAGCGATCTGGTTTCTTTGACAGGTATCCAGTATCAGGCGCAAGCCTGCTACATGGCATTTTACCAGCCCAAACACTGTCCAGTCATCAAAGTATACCTCCAGGAACTTATGAATAAATTCCTTGAACGCAACAACGACTACGCACGAGAAGATCACAGGTTCATTATTTAATCCAAATGGCATTATAGTGTATTGAAAACAACCCCACTCAGTTGTGAAGGTTGTCTTGCTCTTGTCCTCTGGCGTGATTTTGAATTGGTGGTACCTAGAGAACTCATCAGTGAAGGAATATGCTTCTTGGCCAACTACATTGTCTAACACTTCATTAGTTAATGGAGTCGGGAAGATATCATGTAGGCAGGTGTCATTTAGCTTTGTGAGATCCACGCATATCCTTATTTCATCCTTCTTCTTCTTCTCCTATACCACCATTAGGCTTACCCAGTCAGAATCTTCCACAGGTTCAATGATGCCTGCCACGAGCATCTTGTTTAGCTCTAAGCAGAACTTCTCCTTATACTTCAGATTGAGACGGTAAGATATTTTCTTAATCGGCTTCACGTCGAGCTTCAATGTGATCTTCATAACACCTAGGTCCTTGATTATCCCTTTTAAATCTGTAAACTTGGTAGGGAATAAACCCTAGTACTCGCGGAGCAATTCAATGACCTTATTCACCGTTGTGTCATCCTAGTAGTCTCCAATCTTCACGAATTTGGGTTCTGCCTCAGTACCAATGTTTACTTGTTTCGTTTTCAACGGCGCAATTATATCAGGGTTCTCAATCTGTAGTCTTTCAACCTCGTGATGACCTTCTGTTTAAGGAATATTAATCTTTTGTGGATCCTTGTCTTCTATATCAGTGGTCATGTTATAGCATTCCAGCGTGTGACTTAGTTGAGTAGCTCACTCAGGCTGAATCAGGTCTAAAGGATCCTGTGGTGTCCTAAAGATTTCTTCTTTCACCTCTTGTAGTGCCTCATCAATCTACTTAAACCCATCTTCAAAACTGAATGTCATTATGAGTCCTTCACATAGAATATCCCATTCACCTATACGATGCTGCAACTCTATTTCTACGTACCAATTCATCAGGATGACGTCCAAGGTATGACAGAAAAGGTGCAACCAGTTAGGTTGGGGCTTCTCTCCATAAGCATGGGCCCATTTGAACAAATGCGCACAAGGATCATCTTTCCCATCATACTTATATGTCATCTGCACCTTCAGCTTCCCAAATCATATTCTCATCATCCTCCTTCATTCGTTCTAATCATCAAAGCTTCCCTTATGTGTACCCCACCATCTTGCGGGCGTAACGCGCAGTGCCTAGTCCAAGGCCTGGAAGCATTGCTTTTCTGGTACCTCCCTTTCAAATGCATCCAAAAAGATATCTGCCCCATTCAGGCCATGATAAGTAGGCAGATTTCTTACCTCTGAGGACACACAGTGCAGCGACAGGGTCATCATGTTGTAGCTCAGTGTAGTCACTTCATGTAACAAATTCTGCGAGTGCTCTAACTCTTCATCGGAGTCCGAGGTGCAGGAACTCTCGCAATCACATGTAATTCGTCCATCCGCGGTGGGATTCACCCAATCTTGGTCTTGCGATGTTATCTTATAGATAAAGTCCAGATCATCATCACTCTCATAATCATGGACTGGTTCAGTATAGCACAATCTTTTAGCAGGATCTAGGGGTACTATTATGTGTAGCTATTTCTTCTCAAATATCATATTTCGCTTCTTTAGGTTGATTAACCCGTTCATATCAGTAGCCTAATCAATTCCCAAGAGCGCAGGATAGGAGTTGCTGTCATCCACAATTTCTATTACTTCAAGCCAGCACGCTCTCACCTTCAATGTCCATAGTCACCCCCTGCAACCGCGCCATGGGGATGGTATTCTGTTGATTAGCCATTCTTAGCTGAATCTAAGACCATTGCAGTGTGGGTCTCCCCGTTCATTCCCAAGTCTGCTTCGGTAGGACGTTCACATCTGACCCCAGGTCCAAGATTACCTGATCCATTTCAAACTCTCCAATCTACACGGTCAGCCTCATCTCCTATCCCATCCTTGTTTTATGCTTACCAATCTTTCGTACTACGCACATCTCACCTGGAGCATTTCCGGCACATCTATTTATGAGTTCTTGTAACCCCTTCACAACCTTACTATCGTGCACTAAATTCATACAGGTTTTCAGGAAGTTTGTGAGCATAGAAGGGTCGATCTCTTGATTAGGCTTATCCTTGCTCCATGAGGTGGAGGCCTCAGTGAAGCTCTTCTTCGCTTCCATGATGGTTTCACATGTGCGCTCCAAATCAAACTCAGCCTCCTTCATCGAAATTTTGCGAGCCCATGTACTGTCTTCTAGTTGTTTTCCCTTATCATCTCCTATTGTGATTCCACTTCGGAGAACTATATTCATGTTTGGATCCTCTTCGCATAGCTCAGACCTCATCACCTGTAGGTTCTAAGTCAGTGAAGGTGGTAGCGCCCCTTTGTCACGTATCCTTGTTATCAGTGTAGGACAGTCTTCCGTTTCATGATCAAACAACATGCAATACTTTCATGACAGACGTGTTGGGTTAGTATAATCACAGCCATAGTGTCCTGGTCCTCTGCAATTGTATCAGATCAACTGTCCCTGACCTCTGCCAGGTCCTCCTCCGCCTCAGCCTTGTCCGCGCCCCTAAAATCCTGTTTGCACCATCCCTCTGCTCTAGTCAGGGGGCCGCGTTTCTTCCTAAACCCTATAAACGGGAGTTCTATCCATCATCAACTCATAACTCCTGTAATTACGCTCATCATGTCCTATTAACCTACATAAGTTGCAGAATAGTTATTGCGGCTTTTGTACAAACTTTTTATGTAAATGATAGTTATTTGTGGCATGCTTTCCTGCTACCTGACATATAGTGCACCATAATGCAGGCCCCGCACTTAGTCCTGGTTGAGCTTCTGGCCTCAAAGGCATCGATCCTCCTCCTGCAATATAGTTCACAAAGACTGGGCAATGGTATTTGTCATGCCCTTGACCCTTGCATTTTAGGCACCATACCTCTTCGCACGCCTTTGGATGAACTATTATGTCCTGCTTCAAAATTTACATCTCAAGTCAAAGGTTTTTCAACTGTGTATGGATCTGCTGAACCACCAGATTTGAATCTTGCATTGGTGTTTCATGCAGCCTCATGGCAATCTCCAAGGCCTCTACCTGAGTTGTTATCTTCTGCTACGACATCACAATCCTTAAGTGTGGCAGGAGCGAAGCCACAAACCATTCGCAATGCTGTCCTTCTGTTAAGTTCATGTTAGCTTCATGGATTTTACACTTCAACCTCTGATCTAATTCCCAAGGTGTCTCACCTGCTTGCATCACGATTTCCTTGAATCCCACAATCGACTCTGCCTCAGATTTAGGCCCACTGAATTCTCTATTCAGTGGTGTCTGGATGTCTACCACTCTAGCATTCGGTTTATCATTAGAGCACTTGATATACCAGGTTAGTGCATGATCTTTCAGAGAACTAACCAATGTCGCCTTCTTTATGTGATCATCTGTAATGCCCTGAGCTCCCATACAACTTTCACAATGAACCAGAATTGGTCCGGGTCCTCATTCCCCAAGCCTTTGAACAAAGTTAGCTTCACTGAATTTTCCATAATGAACTACGGTGGAGGTGGAGGTGGTACGGGTGAAGTCGCAGGTGATGGTGGTGAAGTTGGAGGTGGTGTGGGTGGTGGTGGTATTCGTGGGATTCCTTGTCTTATTAACTGAATAGAACTTCATGGAGAAACTTGCGATATCCCTTATTCGTCACCTCGTGGGGGTGAAATCAATGGACTATATTCAAGACCCTTTTTCCCTTCGTTCCTGTAGGTTTTCTGCTTCGCGTAGCTCCGAACATCAAGGTAGTTGCATAACCTGTTTTTTGCACAATAGCATTTTAATCCAAGTATTCAAAGATTTTACGTACTTACCTCACGATCCTTTGAAAAAACATCGCTCCACCTCGCTATAGCTAATTGAGGTGTCAACCGTGAATTTAGTCACAAATCCTCCTATGACGTGATCGAGCCAATGATCGATAGCATGGGAAATCTTGTCCTCAGATGCTTCCAATTTCTGTACTAGCTCTGAGGTCCAAACAATAGGACTGTCAAGTTTCCACCTTCCTTGGCTATCTTCTAGCTTCACGATCCACTCGTATAGCTCAACCAGAAAGGAGAAGAAAAATATTTCGTGGATCTCTGTATATAGGTATCTGTCCAACCAATGTTCCTTTGTCAGTGGCAGGTTTTTGTTCTCCTGCGCCGTGAATTTATGGATATTCCTATCCAACTAGTCTTCGATCTCTTTCTTAGTTGGATTCCAGTGATACGACATCACACACCTCTTATGCAGATTCTAGTCCCGGAAACGGAAGCAATTGTTGGCTTGTTGGGGCCTGACCCAGGTTCAATATTAATTAGCCAAACAAATCCCTACACTACTGGCCCTTTCGGCATCAACCCGTAGAGCGGGGACCAAAGTCTCACCTGAAGTAGTATGGGGAGATGTTCGAACCAAGTTTCCGCACCCTGAGATGGTAGCGATGTCAGTTAATTCCCACTATCCCTACCTTCGCACAAGTTACATCGCTCTAGGGCTTGTGAGATGATCCCTTTATTCTGTCCTTCAATATATCCGCTAAAGGGTGTGATTAACCTTCGCACAACCTTAACATGCGACTCAGGTACTTTCGCACTGCTATGGCAACGTACCATGCAGATTCCAAGATTAGTCTAAGAAACTTACTTATCTTACTAAAAAATTATAGTTAGCACCGTGTAAATAGATGTTCCTACTTGCGTTCACTTGACCAACGTAATTACATAAATTCGTGCATCATATAAGCATTATAAATGAAATTCATACATAACATATCAAGATGCATCAATAGATCAAAGACATAGAAATTGTAGAATATTTCTCTTTATTGATATCTTGCAAGTGATTACAAACTCTATCCACACTACTCACACAGCAGCAGGGGTTCGCGCACTCAGCTGTGGACTTCAACCCTAGGCCTCTGCGCACTTAGCTATAGAGCCTCTACATACGCTACAACCCAAGACTTGGAATTCTTACTTCAGAGCTATGACTATATTACATGATATGACACTCAAACTACTTAGAGCTTAGCTCTTTTTATACAATCCCATGGTCGATAGATATTTTACAACCGACTTTACTTTACAAAACTAAGGGCGGACAACCCATAATGACTTATGACACCTTCGCGCTCCGAGAGCACAAAATGCGGAGTCTTTACAAGTTTATTACAAAAATTGACCAAAACATGGGCTTTTAGCCCCAAAACTGTCCTTGGGGGATCCCGCTCCCAACCCCTATCCATGATAGTCATTTCATCAAACACCTCATGAACATGTAATCTAGAGGTCATAATTACATAGCTGATCATAGGGGTCTCATACTTATATGAGAATTTTCAATAAGGTCAAAAGCCCTCCCACAATAGTAGCATTATCATCTATTAGGTCATTCATTCATTAACATTTCATCTACTAACCAAAACATGATGAGATCTGTAACTCAAGGCTGTCATAAAACCATTCTTGTAACCAACATATAACCAGATAAACAACAATAATAGAACAACCATTATAACCACATAAAAATGAGTACATATACACATAAAACACAAGAGGAAAAGAGTTCTTATTAACATATGCACATATAACCAAGTCAGGGACTTCCACGTACCACCCGACCATAGATTGGGATGAACCAAATCTTTCTTTCAACCAATCACCCCAGTTCCATATTCCAAGCATGAATGCAGGATATCATGGAATAAACCAAGAAAATGAATCCAATGCTTCCATAATCAAAACCACCTCAACCCTCAACCAGTGATTCAACCTCATGGTTAGACATCACTAACCATCACCAGATCGGTCTCTATCCAAGTTGTCCAGGGCTCCAAAGTGTTTGTTCCAACCAAGGCTTCCAAGACTAGTAAATCAACCCAAATTTGTCCCTAGGCTCCAGAGTGTTTGTCCAACCAAGGCTTCTGGGACTAGTAACTCAACCCACCAAGGGCTCTAGAGCATTTTTCTAACCAAGGGTTCCATGACTAGTAACTCAACCCAAGCTATTATAGGGCTTCCAGAGTGTTTGTCTAACCAAGGCTCCAGGAACTAATAACTCAACCCAAAGCCACAAGGAACATGAGCACCAACCAGAAAACAATAGGTAAAACCCACAACACCATAGCTATCCAAGAAGTGGCAAGACTAGGCAAAACCACTATCAATCCAGGAAATCCTCCATGCCAATGACAGACCATAACCAAATAACAACATGCATGCCAAAACTAGCAAGGCAATCATACATGCAACTCGGTACCTGCAATAATAGCCAATTGTATTTGCTGATCCCGCTATCCCCTTGGACTTCCTTCTTTTCCTTTTCTTTCTTGCTCCAAATCCCAAGTATGCCAAAATGCTCCAAGAAACTCTAAGTGTGCAAGAATATGAAGAGAGAGAATATAATAAAGAGTGTCACCATAGAACTAACAAAAAACTTTGAACTGATCATCAAAAGCCTTTTTATCATTGAGGCCTCTATTTGCCTCAATTTTCCATTATTTTCCTTCAATTTCCTCCTCACATGCAACTTGTGACCTTCACTTTCCTTTTCTCCTATTTTCCATTATTTCCATAAATAAAATGGCAATAAATGCATCATGCCTTTTCAAATCCTTTTCCATTTCCTTTTCCAATTTTTATAGCCATTAATTAATCATAAGTGATCCACATCACTATGTATTTTTCCCAACATTTAGCTTGGCATACATGTTCCATGAACTTGGTTATTATTTTTCCTTTATTAACTATATTATATCTATTTTTAACCTGAGGTTGTTACAAACCCCTCCCACTTAGGAGAACATCATCCTCAGTGTTCAATGACACCTACAACTAGTAAGGCCACTGAAAGCCAAACATACTACCCATAAAGCTTTATAACTTAGCTCATTGCAACATTTACAATGAACAACCGTATATAAATATGTACATATACCAAAAATCATTTTCCTCTACCAAAAAACAATGAAGGATACATAGCCTACATCTGATCAACCATCTCCCATGTAGCTTCATTTGGACCAAAGTGCTTCCACTACACTTTAACCTGCTCGATTGCTCGGTTCTGGAGCATGAGCATCTTTCTCTACAAAATGCATTGAGGTTCTGACTGGAATTCTCGTTCTGGTTCCACCTACAATACAAACCAATCAATCACATGATCAACATATTTAGCATACTTCTTAAGTAATGACGTACAAAAAACATCATGGACTTTCATATTCGGAGGCAGTGCAAGTCTGTAGGCCACTGGTCTAATCATGTCAAGGATCTTTAAAGGACCGCAATATCGAGATGCTAGCTTCACATATGAAACAATCCTCAAGGAGTTCTTCTTGGGCTTGATGTGAAAAGACACATGTTCCCCAACCTTCTTTAAATGCCCTATGATGATTTGCATAACTCTTCTAGATGTCCTATTTTGTCTTGAGATTCTTCTTGATAACCTACATTTTCTGTTCCATCTCAGTCAACTTGTCTGGTCCTCTCAATACCTTGTTCACTAGATCACTCCAACTGATAAGAGTATTATAACTCTGACTATAGGGTACCTCAAACAGACTCGTCCTCAATGAATCCTGAGAGCCTATTATAGCTGCTACAACCACCCTCCAAAATTTTGCCCACGCCTTCATTTTGGACCTCCTTTTTGTCCACAAGAGCTTATCATTCACTGTCTTCAAGTATTCATGTTATGTTAAAGACTTAGGCTTTTCATGTAGTGCCTGTGATTTCTTGTTTTGATCCCGATTTGAATCTTTTCAATCACTAGCAAGCTTTTACCCACACCTTGCAACAATTCAGGTCTTCCCTCAATAAATTATGCAATATTGGAAGGCAGGCCAACCTTGAGCTTCTGAATTGTGCAATCCAAACAAGTAGGCCAACCTTGAGCTTTTGAATTGTGCAATCCAAACAAGCAAGCCAACCTTGAGCTCAAAAACTGTGCAATTGTAGGAGACAACTTGTTCTTGAGCTCACAAACTTCACAAATATTCCCTTGCTCTCAGAAACATCACAATTCACTAAGTCAAGGAGTTTCCCAGTGCCTTGTAGTTGGGAACTGCAAAATCCTTCTTGGTAGTGTGAATGGTCAGTTTCTTGAAAACATAAAAAATCAATTCCTAGAAATGGGGAGTGATCATTTAATTTCCTGAAGAATGGCACATGTGCTATTTTTGGATCTTCCACCAAGTGTCACTTTTTCCTTGATTTTAGGCATGAGCATAATAAACCCTAACCAACGTATATATATATATATATATATATATATATATATTATATATATAATATATATATATAATATATATATATATATATATATAGACCTTAGAGCTCATTTTCACATTCGATCTTAGAGCTCTAGACTTCCCAAGGAGATCAAGGAGCCTTCGGTGGAGTTTGCGCATTTTTCTGATGAATTTTTCTTTTGTCATCTTTTGCCTCTTTTTCTGTCTATTTTTGTCATTTCGTTTTTGTGAGTGTTATTTTACATGTTTGTTGGATTTTTAGCTTATATTATCTTGTCAAGTTTTGGTTTGGTCTATCATTCACCTTTTAAAAGTGTTAGATCAAGTTTCTTACTTTTTCCCATTAGCAATCGTCATTTTGGTGACTCCCCGTGCATGTTTGTTTTTCCCTTTGCATTTTGATCTTTGACACTTGATTTTCACTTATCTATCTATCCTTAGTCAAATATACACTCTAGCTTGCATCATCACTCAAATTTTCCAGTTTCCCATACTCTTTCTGGGTACATCAACCCTTTACCTGGCTAGCAATTTCCTTGCTCAACTAGGTATTGCGCAAGTCCAAGGCTCAAGCGTGATGATTAGACTCAAAGACCGCACAATGTGTAGTACCTGACTTTCCCAACTCTGCACTGCATATTTCCAGTGCTTAAGCCCGACCCTTGGCCACTAAGACTACGCAGTCTCTCCCTTAGTCTGTTGATGAGCCCCGAATTGGGTAACTTATTGGGCTCATTTTGCCTAATTGTCCTTGTTCAATCCTTGTTCAATCCTCCATTTTTCATATATTATGCATTGTTTTAGCATGTTTATGTCATTTGGATGAATAAGGGTGGTCACTCTACCTAGGAGGCTAATACGTGGTTATTTCAGGTTTTTTTCGACAAATGTTGGAGCAAAACTGAGCAATCATGGGCTAGGTGACAGCCAAGCTTGAGATGAGGATTTGTAGGGGGGTTGTCTCTGACATTAAATGGCCCTTCCTCGGGATCTCCACCCTCAACTCTGAGCTCACAGGCCACCAAAACGGATCCTAAAGGCAGCCAAGCAGATTTTGGAAAAGGGACTGTCTACTAGCAATTGGGACAACCGAGTCCCTTGAATTTAGGAGGCTTGCTAGGCCCCTCATGATGTATAAATAAGAAAGCCTCAGCCTTCGTAGTTTACTTTTAAAACCATTGCATTTTTTTGCACTATAGTTCTATCACTTTCAACTCGTTTTCTTGTAGCCATTGTGGCATAACTTTCGATTGATGACTATTTTTTGATAATGATAAGCAGTCCTATTTTGTATCAGCTCTGAGTTCTTTATAGGAGCCGTAGCTCTTAGGGTTGGGCCCAACCTGAGAGCCAAGACCTCCTTTATGTATTGTTATTTTTCCTTTATGCATCGTTGTTTCTCCTTTATGCATTTGAAAAATTATTTCTGTTAGGCAGATTAAATTGCGCTGATTAACTAGGTCACTGTTTATGGTTAGAAAGGCTTATGATGTTTAGATTAGGTTGGTAGGATATCAAAAAGGAAAAATCTCTAGAAAAAGGCCAACGAACACCTTTGGTTTCACCTCTCCCTCATAGGATCAGGGGCTGGGATCAAGGTAACCTTGCTGTCCCAAACAAAAACACTATTTTTGCTTTGCCATGCAATCACTAGTGTACGGTTTTCGTTTGCAGAAGTTGGTTACATGTTCAGATCTTTGAAATTTTTCGTTACATAGTTAATATATATGGTTCCCTTGCAAATAAAGCTTATGTTCACTCACTTTACTGTTAGCTAGATCAGATTAGGTTGGTATAACTAGGACTTTGATTACTTGCAAGTCTTTGTTGGTTCAATTAGAAATACATGGTGCAGAGCACCTCTACCACTTCTTCATCCACGCAAACTTCATTAGAACCATCTGTTCCATCTCCTAACTAGGTTTCTCGCCTCATGTTTGTCATCTTGCCCACATAACCCTACCCTTTTTGTGCAACCATTGTTTCAGCCTTCTTTGAGCAAATTCAACCATCTACACCTTCTCCCAACTCCATCCATTAGTCCCTGGACCACTTCAGACCCCTATCCTACCTCCATACCCATTCCTTCATCTTTCCTCACTCATCCATCCTCCAAAATCCCATTTCTAAACATCCTGTAGAAATTTCTGAACATCCTGTAGAAATTCCTGAACATCCTGTAGAACCCCTGCAGACTTCCTGTAGAAGCTTACAAATGAGGTTTCTTGATGGCCAAACTCTGTGAAACTCTCTAGAAGGGTGTTAGGGACCCCTTAGGCCCTCTCTGAACCTTCCCTACCTCTTCCAAGCATTTCTCCTCATGGATCCACCCCTGCACAGTCAAGAACACTGAAAGCCTATGCATGATAAATTTGACGACTTATTGAAAAATACAAAAAGATGTTTTCTTCAGATAGAGGTAGTCTAGACACATGTATTTTTCCTTCCTATAAGTAATGGCATCTCTTTCAGTAGCTTGCATTCTCTTCTTTGCATCAGTAGGACTAGCTGGTAGAATTAGGGTTTTCTAGGGTTTGCGCTTTCCTTCAGTTTTTCAGTTTCTTTTCGCAAGCAGATTAGCTTCCTTCGAGTTAGCTTCCATCCATCAGTTAAGAAGCTTCTTCTCAAAGCTCATAGAAGTTGGCTTGAGCCCCTAGCGGACTTGTGCTAGCTGACCAAGTGACAGCTGCGGCAAGAGCTAGTACTTGTGCATACAGCACCGTCGCTTCCAAGTTTGTTACGAACTACCGGGTTGATAAAAGTAAAGAAGGGAGTCCCAGGAGTTGCAGCATTATTGCTGCAATACTGGAGCTCACCACTCTTTTTGGCGCTGTTGCTAAGGAAGCGTCAGAGTATTGGTGATTGTTGCTTTTCTTCTATTTTCTCCTACAACCTTCTGCTAAGTAGTTTATTCCATTTCCATTTTGCAATTTCATTTCCGCAAAAGTAGAGTAGACATTTCCTGCTTTCATAGATTAGCATTTCAATTCCGCAATTTCAGTTCTGCAAGTGTAGCTTAGCATTTCAATTCTACAATTTCATTCTAGCAAAATAGATTAGTCCTTTCCTGTTTTCATTTCCATTCCACATTTTCATTTCAGCAAGATAGTTAGTTGTAGTTCAATCTGTTTTAGTTTTGCAGGTACCAGCAGAAAAATAAAAAGCAACCAAACGTTGTAAGGACTCTGAACACCACATATCTCCACAATGGTATGATATTGTCCACTTTGGGCCTAAGCCCTCATGGATTTGCTTTTGGACTTACCCCATACCAATGGAGATATTTGTCCATCCTTATATGACCATGATCCTCCCCACTTCTAGTCAATGTGGGACTTTGGTCGTATACCCAACAATCCTCCCCTTGAACAAAGGACCATGGAGCCTCCCCTCAAATGATTATCCATCCGTCCACTCTCTAACAACCAGGATTCTTCGCTCCAATGCGTTGGAAGCACACGCCTTACATGGAGCACCACCTGCCTGAGAGATTGCTCTATCGCAGGTCAACTCCTCTTCACCGTGTTGGGACCAGGACACGTCCATGAAGAATCTGGAGCACACCGCCTGTCTAACTGAGCTCATCCATAGATCCCATCGTGATATTACCAGGGCCCACCACCTTCGTTCGGCATTCCGAGGATTCATCCACTTGGCTAACTTCGGGGCATGGCTCCGATACCACTTGTAAGGAACTCTGGAGACCACATATCTCCACAATGGTATGATATTGTCCACTTTGGGCCTAAGCCCTCATGGATTTGCTTTTGGACTTACCCCAAAAGGCCTCATACCAATGGAGATATTTGTCCAGCCTTATATACCCATGATCCTCCCCACTTCTAGTC
>APFE031487415.1:0-11589 GCA_000404065.3 Pinus taeda | reverse complement strand
TTTTCAATTTGTAGTCATAGGTGTGCTCACAATAACACATTCTTCCATCCCAAAATGCTTCAACATATCTCTAAGATATTTTGCTTATGAGATGAACATACCTTCTATACTTTGAGTTAATTGAATTCCAAGAAAGTAGGATATCTCACCAATCATCGATACTTCAAATTATTTTGACATATTTTGGGAAAATTAATGACTCATCATATCGTTGTTGCTAGCAAAAATCAGGTCATCAACATAAAAAGTCTGATTAACAAGTTGTCTTTGATTATATTCATTTAAATTGCTCCCAACAATTCTTATTCTGAAGCCTTGTTGTTGACGATAGTGATCAAGTATAGTATACCAAGCTCTTGGAGCTTGCTTTAATCCATACAAGGCTCTCTTCAATTTGCAAACAAATTATTTTCCTTGTGATAAATTGAACCCTTCTGGTTGTTCCATGTAAAATTATTCCTTTAGTTCACCATTTAGAAATGTTGATTTTATGCCCATTTGACAAAGTTTGAAACTTTTAAACAAGAAAATTCCAATAACATCCTTATAGCTTCCAATCGAGCTACGGGAGAAAAGGTTTCTTCAAAGTCAATTCCTTCAATTTGAGAGTACCCTTTGCACACCAACCTTGCCTTGCGTTTTATGATATGTCCTTTTTCATTCATGTTATTCTTGAATACCCACTTCATTCCTATAACATCCTTTTCCTTTGGATGAGGTACCAACTCCCATGTTCCATTCTTTTTGATTTGATGGATCTCTTCTTCCATTTCTTTTATCCAATGAGGATCCTTAGTAGTTGACTGAAATTTTTTGGTTCTATCATGGATAGTAGGGCAACATCATTCCTTCATTCCTTTTTAGTGTATTTTTTCTTTCTTCGAGTTTGTATTCCACAATCTACATCATCAATAAATTGATCTTCTGAATGATGTTTTTGAATGAACTTCACACTTAATGGGGCTTGAGATGGTTCCTTTAGATTTTCTTACCCCTTTTCTTCCTTGTAGTATATTCTTCAGATTCTCCGAGAGTAATATCTTCTTCATTGATTTCAAATTGTTTTTTAGGAAGTGCCTTAGCAATATTTACATCAACTCTTTCAAATACCTTTTGAAATCGATTGTTATAACATTTGTATGGTTTTATTTTTGTAGAGTATTCAAGAAATATTCCTTCATCAACTCGATAATCGAAATTTATAGGTGAATCATCATTGATATTCATAAAACATTTACTTCCAAATATTCTAAAATATTTTGCTGAAGAAGGTCTTCCTTTCCATAATTCATATGGAGTTTTGTCAGTATTTGTTTGAAGCTGAGCGCGAGCCTTGTTCTCTCCGAAATTTGGATTACAAATCAATTGTAAGAAACATTTTTCTTGGAGTCTCTTGTACATATGTGTTCCTTCTTTCAACCACTCAATTTGGTTGTTGAGTTCTAGCAACGAAGAGTTCACCTCTATATATTCTATGGAACTTGATTTTTAATTCCCTTTCATTTTTGACAAGATCCTTGAAATTATTAAAAACTTACAGTACCTATGATTTAAATATTAAGAAAAATTCCCACATCATTCTAGTATAATCACCTACAAATAGTACAAAATAGCTTTTACCTTATAGAGATAGAGTTCCAGTTGGTCCACATAGATCTGTGTGAATGACCTCTAAAGGCTTTGACGTTGAAAATTCATTGGTCTTGAAGCTGGTCCATGTATGCTTTCCTTGTTGACATGATACACACATAACCTTTTCAAGTTTTAAATTATGAGAATGTATATTACTCCTTGTGTTTGTTGATCTTCATCGAAATGTCAAAGTTTAGATGTTCGACAATTGCTTGTGCCATAACCAACTTTCATCTGCTTGACTTACATAGAATTTTTATTCTTGAATTTCACTAAGAACATATGCATTATCTGATGTTCTTACTCCCTTTCCCACAATTTTTCTTGAATAATAATTTCTTATCTCACAATATTTGGCACTAAAAATAATATCATGTCCTTGGTCCAAAATTTCACTGACTCTTAGAATATTGTGTTTGAGTCCTTCAACAAGTAATGAATTTTTTTCTTTTCCCTTTCCACTTTTGAGAGTCACTATGCCTTTACCAATAAACTAAGTAGATCCACTTCCAAAAGACACATTTTCATCCTTCTTGTCTAATGCGATAAACTTATTTTTGTCACCGTTCATGTTCTCAAAACATCCACTATCTACAAACCACTTGTTTTCCTCACTTTGTGCACATAAAGCTAGACCACATTTATCTGTAGTAGATTCCTTTCTTCTCCAAACCTTTTCTTTTTGGCTGAAGTGGAAAATTTTGTGCTTCATGACCTAGATTACTACATTTGGAGCATTCTAGACTATACTTTGACAAAGGATCAAATGAGTTATAAGTCTTGATCTGATCTTGTTTCCTTTAAACAATATACTTATTTGGGAAATTGGTCGTATACCATCTTGAACTATCACCTTATTGCTTCTATAATCCTTGCAATTCTTGGCTTCGTGACCAATTTTTTTACAAAAGAAACAATGACCAAGGAAATTAGTTTAATACCTATTAGGATAGCCTTGACTTGATGTGATATCCTTTTCTAGAAACTAACTCTTCTCATTCCTTGGATTAGTTTAAGGAGATATTTGGCTTAGATGGAAGTGCTTCTCTCCTCTTGGATATTGCAAAGAACATCTGCATATATTTTTGGCATTTCTTCATGATGACTACTAGTATTCTCCTTTGAGTTTGATGAGTCACCCATGTAGCCAAGCCTTGAATTGTCATGTTGTGGTCCTTGAGTGTTGAGGATGAAATGAAGGGTTTGAAATCTTTACAAACTTCTATTGACCTGGTTTAGTTCCTTCTTTAGAGAGACAACTTCAACTTCTAATTTCTCACAAATTTCTTCTTTTTTCTTTAGCTTGTTGTTCAAGATTTATTCCATCCTCTTTGCTTCTTCTTTTTCAATTTTGAGGGAGATGATTTTATTCCTTAGTTTTAATTTTCTTCAATAGCACTAATCAACAAATCATTCGCATTTCATGTTTCTTCTTCTTCAGATTCATTATCATTTGTGAATGACATGAACGATATTTCACTACCTCCAACATTTTCTTAATTAGAATCATTATTGTCTTGCTTGGAGAATAAATTCATTTTGGTTGAGCATTTCTTCTTGAATGATATTTAATTATGTCCATCTTCATCAGAATCATCACTTTCTTGTTTGGAGTAGAAATTCTTCTTGTTTGTTCCTTTCTTGTTGGATGGTCTTCTTTTGGGTCCATCTTCATCGTCATTATCATCCTTGAAGGGGAACTGCATAGCATAATGTCCTATTTTACCACATTTAAAATAAATGAGAGGGTGCTTACCTTTGACTTTTTATCCTTTCTTTAGCTTCACAAATTGTGCCAATTTTGTTTCAAACATTATAGTCATAATTTTTGTAACTACAATTCTTCCTTTTTCTTGATGATTTTGATACCTTAAATGCAGTTTCTTCATGATTTGTGTTTTCTGTTCTCACTTCATATTAAATGAAAATTCCATGAATCTAATCCATAAATAAGTTTTCCAAGTATTTAAACTCTTTTATGGCACTAACTATGGCATCAAAACAGGCTGGGAGGGATCTCAAAACGTTTTGCACAATGGTCTTCTCCTTGATATCTTCACCAAGCACTTTGAGAGAGTTGAAAACTTCATTTACTAAACGAAAATAGGTAGGAATGTCCTCTTCCTCATCCATTTTGAGTCCTTCAAACTTACTGCTAGAGGTTTTGATCTTAGTGTTCTTAACTTTTTAATCTCCTTCATAGATGCTAATGAACTTGTCCCACATCCCTTTAGCTGTTTTAGTGTTTATGACTTTAGTGAAGTTTGAATCTGAGAGACCACTTGTAATAGTGCTTTATGGGTTTACATTTTCCATACATTCTTTTTTTCCATCTCGATCTATTGGAGGAGGGGAGGGGATTGTTTAACCATCTGTGACAGATTGCCAAACTTTGATTCCAAGAGACATTAAGTAAAATTCCATCCTAAGTTTCTAGAAAGAAAAATTTGTTCCATCAAATTGAGGGACTCTTCCTGCATCCTTACTGACCATTGTGACTCACAATCCTTCTTCCAGCTATTATGTTTATTATGAATAAGTTGGCTTTGATACCAATTATTGGAAATACTAGGGGGGGTGAATCAGTATTCCTTTCAATTGTTATTTATGCCAGTTAATATTTTTACAAAATGAACCAAAAGATAAGAGATAAAAATTAAAATAATTTTATTAATAAGATGATCAGGACTTGAATCCTCTTTCAACAAATTAGGCTACAACCTTTACAAAATTTCACAAGACCCCAATGTTGGGTTAGGAATCCAATATTATCAATTAATTCCAAGAACCAACTTGATAATAATAAGGACATCAATCTGACCAAGCTCTAACATGGCCAAAAAGAAAATTTACTCAATGAATTACTTAAGAGATGCTCAATGTATTTAATTTATCCAATGCAATCTTCAGGTCCAAAAATACTCCAAGAGATGTTTTCCAAACAAGGCCTCAAACTATATTAAAAAAATGCTTAACACTTTTTAGACTTCCAACCAAGACATGCAAAATGGGATTCCAAAGAGTTTCACAATAAAATAATGCGAAGATTTTTATTTCAACCAAGGTCCACTATTGTACGGAATCTATGACTGTGAACATAAATATCTTCCCTAGAGTTGGTGTTTAGGTCTAGAACGAAAGAAACCAAAGAATACAATGTATTCCTTAGAGTAATTGAACGATGGGATGAGGCCTACCTGGAATATGTGTAAGCTTCAATCCTTTCTCGACTGGTACATTCCAATCCTAGCTCCAATCAGTATAGCTAGAACCTTCACAATCAGACAACACAAGCCAAAGATCTGCGACATCTATGTAGCATAATCCAATCACTTCATTCAATAGATCAACATGGTATTGAAATACATGAAATCATAACATCACATACTAGAAAACAATGAACTCTTTGTACTAATAGAAATGGAAAGAGTTAGAATCAAATATAGTAGTTGATCTTGTAGAAGAGCTCCCGAATTTGACTTTCCTTCTTTACCACAAAGTACACCTTTATGTCACCCTAACACATGGAATAATGACTCTCAAAGTAGCAACATTAGGGTTCTGAAATCCAACCCCTAGTCTATGGATGGCAGTAAATATATAGATGAGGGAGGTAGTTTAGGAATTATTATCCATTTACCAATCTAGGCTTGAGATCCACTTGAGATGGGAGGATGAGCCCAAGGGATAAGAGGTGAAATATCAAAGGTAGGATCATATAGGATTCAAAGTTCTTATCCAAGGTAAATGGTCGAAACAATGTCTACAAGCTTTTGGAAGAGGAATCTTTAGGATTCCTTTTATTTTCCCCAAATTTCTAGAATCAACACACCCTCAACAAGGAGAAACTTGTTGGTGATTAGTGCAAGTGCAAAGAGGGTAAAAATGGTGGTCAACACTAGTCCCTAAAGGGCCAAGGTGCATTGGGCCTTAAAAAATTAGAAATGAGGCAGTCAAGGGAAAACATTCTGGCATTTAGAAGAGTCATGCTTAGGGATTTGTGTAGGGATGATGACAACTTTTTCAAGGATATTAATTGATCCAATTTGAAAGCTTATTAGCCAAATGTGACAAAATGGCCTATAACAGATTTCCACCTAAAGTGTAAGTTCATAAACAAAAACTAATGACTGAAGTGATTTACCTTAAGACAAGTTGGGATCAAGAACAGCCAGTCGAGATCATCATCTAATAAAATACAATTACATCATGACATCTTTGCTGAGGGAGACATACCTATACTCATCACATAAGCTAGAATTACACTTATAGTGATCAAGAAGACATGTCCATTGATGATAAAGGGTGGACCCATGACTAGATGACTATGTATATGATCATAGCCATCATACATTTTTTTCTATTACTCCTGAAATTGCAGCCTGGATAGATGAAACTATATCCGAGGTCTTCTACCTCATCATATGACCAACCAATGTATGAGTATAACCATGTGAATTAATGAGCTGAAGTAGAACATGTTAGACACCATCTGATTACCAGAAAATTATGTAATTCATTAACAAACATGAGAAGAATCGTCGATGATGTTAATGATTCTCAAGGTATTGTAGTACAATCCATATGGTGTGCATTGATGAGTTGAAGTCAAACACCGCATAGAATATTTCGGTTAAAGGCCAATGATGTAAACATGTCACTTTGAGTGAGGAAAATTTCCATTGATGTATGTAAGCACTAAGGTACCAATAGATGTTTCTAATTCAACTTCCTAGATAATGAGATGATGTCGATAAGAAGAGACCCATCAGAAGAGGGCCTTGATGTATCCCCCATCAATGACACGAAATAGGTATCATGATTTGAGACAAAATTATTACAATGATGTTGATATGGAACTGGATCAGGAACGACAAACATGGTATGAAAGCTTAAGAGTATTGTAGGAGATATTAACTAAATGACTTCTCTTGAACACAATGGCAACACTGAAATGGAGTTGGAAACATTGACCCAAAACCAAAAACAAAAGCTTTGATAAGGTATGATGAACCAAAATAAAATCATATTTCCCAACCCAAAAAACACAGAGATGAAGTGGAAAAGTGTCATGTTTAAGAGAGAATTACTGCCATTAATAAGTGGAGTACCATGTTTTCCCAACTTCCCCAATAATTTTTGGCCAGTACCTATTTATTTTTTAACAAGCTTGAGGAGGGTAACATATGCTTGATATGCAAGTTCATCCTTTGGATGAATCCCTCCAATAATGTTTAACAAACCCAGGGAAGGTGTTATCACGTAGATTTACCTCAGGCTGAAGGGAGGCAACTTCCAGGGTAACCACAAACCAAGCTTAGCCTTGTAGCTAGCCCTACAAGGTTGGGAGAGGGCTCTCTCCTTTAGAATCTCAGTCGATATGACTAGATGAGTTAAGGATTTTAGGCTAGGTATAGTAGCATGGGAATTTTGATTGGGTTTGGTTGATGTTTTGCTGGATCAGGAGGAGCTGGGCAGTTTAGGTCTAGGGAATTAGGTCAAAATTGTAGTGTGTTTTATGGGGAAAGGTAGGCATAGGTTATAGAATTCTTAAGATTGATTAAATGAAGTGTTCGACTGGTGATGAGCTAAGGAGGGCATGTGGATATCATGGATCCTTCTTAAATAGTAGAAAAAACATGAAATATTGAGTGTTTTCCCAAGGTAGAGTATTAAATACAATGGATTCTACCTATCTTACTTGAAAACATTCAACAAGAAGCATTCAGATGATTGAGAGCATACATGAAACAAGTAAACAAATGATCACATAAGGAAAAACTATGCTAGAACTCCATATCATAGGGATCCCATAAAAATAGTTGCAATTCCTATTAATGGCTTGCCAAAAACTGCTTACAAGAGAAATACAATCAAGTGTTGAGCATCCAGCTGAGTCCAACCCTTGCAAATGATAAAGAGAATACATGATATAGACATCTAAACCACTCATCCTAGCCATCAAGGGTCGAAAACATGAGAAGAGGAGCTGTTTCAACCATTTCTAAACAAGGAACTGGAATCTAGGCAATCAAACCACTTGCCTCTAAAAGAGGGGACACTGATTCATTACCCTCAAAACCACTTTTAATTTAATTAATCTACTATCTACAAGTGTTTTACCATCATATTTACATGCATGAAATTAATTACATTAGTAAATCATCCACCATGGGAGATAAATCATGAAAATAGTCGAAAAATGGAAAAATAGTCATCTTGAGCCAAATTGCCCTCTGCGCAGCGTCACTGGTCCTACGCCCAACACCACTTTCAGGCCACTTTTGGAGGTCTTCCCATCATCCAAATTGAGCACAGGATAGCTCATTGGAAAGGTCTTCAAGTCTAATTTCTAGAACACCTAGAATGTTTTCATTTAGAGCTCATTTGACACCTCAAACGTTGATTCGTCGAAGGCTACTTCTATGTGTCCAAAAACTGGCAGAAAGGTCAATTTTGGAGTGTTTTTGGACATTTTGGTGGACTAGTTTTGCTCCAAAAATTCTAAAAATTTCTAGGGTTCATGTCCTCATTGCCCTAATCCAAAAATAAAATCCATTTGTCCATTGGATGCCCCTAGGAAAAGTGCAACATCGGTGGTGCTATGCTTATGGGTAGTTTTTCTGTGTATTGAATTTCAAAAATTCACAAATGACAAAATTGGTATGGAGCACCACCATCATGTGCTTTGATTTTCCAAACAGGCTTCAACCAACATCTTAAGTCTATCCTCCTCCTTTTTTCCTTCTAGAGCCCTCTTTAACCTAGCCTTCATCTTTTTGATTCTCATATTGCAAATCTTTTTGCGGGTCATGTAGTGATATGTCGTGTGTCTAAGAATTTTGTTATCCTTGTTGGCCTTATTTGACAACTCCTGAAGGTGTAGGTTGACTCTCTCAAGCCAAGTCTCCCTATCATTTTCAATCTCCTACTCAATAGGAGTCAATCTGACTTGTGTCTCTTTTCCACTTTGCCTTTTTTCTTTGAGCACTTCTAGCTCCATGAGGATTTGTTTGTCACTCAACTATTTGTTTTCCTGTTCTAAGCATGTGATGACATACTTGGCCCTCTCTAGGTTGTCCATCAAAGCTTGTAGTTGAACTTCCCTCTCCTGAATGATGGTTTCTTTGATAGTTTCCCTCTCCTGAGCTTCTAAATTAATAATCTCAGTGTCAAGCTGCTCAGGCTCATCATGCTCTTCCAACTCAAACTCTCTTTCTTGCTCATCATCCAAGTCTTCTTCCTGCACCTTTTCCTTCCCTTTTTTCAGCTGCTGTACCTATACCTGCTTTGTTGATGTAGAAGGCAAAGCCCCTTCCACACCTTGTGGAGATAACATATGCCTATGGACTAATGAAGAAGGAAAGGTCCCTTCCACATCCCATGGAGCAAACACTTGCCTAGCAGTTGCAAATAACTTCCTTGTACCTCTCTGATATGTCAAATATACTGACACCTCAACAATTTTTGTCTCCTTTTTTCCCTCTCCTGTTTCCACATGAGTAGAGGACCCACTTGTTTCTTGCACCATGGATGGAGGAATTTGGGGTCCCCTAAACATATCATGAGCAATGAAAATATCCCAAGGGATATTGAGAAGACTGAGATGGTGAAGAACAATAATCTTGATCAAGGAGTAATGATATATGTTGTTCATCTACTGAGGGTATGGCTTCTTCTGCATAAGGTAAGCTATCTTATCAACGTTTCTAAAAGAAAAGTAGGGGAGGTTCAACATCTTCACCGTTGTATAGTGCATGAGGAGCCTGATATGGTAAGTGTACAACTTGGAAAAGCTTCCCTCACAAGTGAAATATTTGATGATAATCCTCGTCAAGGGGACATACATGTTCTCCAAGAATTTCCAAGGGAAAAGCCTCTTCACCTGACTTTTGTATTGAGGCTTAATGTAAGGCTCATAATAATGCTCATCAAGGTCCTAAGCCTTATACCATTTCTCACCAACATCAAGAATCCTAGTGGCCTCTGAAACAATAGATGGTCACACCATGAAAGTCACCCCAACAAGAGTCACTTCATTGTTGTGCAGGTAGGCTACAAAAAGTCTAGCTAGTTCATGGTGAAATTGGACTTTCTCCACTAGTTAACAAAATTCATAACACTCAAGGTGTCTAAAACATGAAACTGCCAATGGAGAGGCTTGTAGTTATATTAGGTTAATTGGCTCTTCTCTTCTGACCTTGCCTCTCTTAAGAGTTTTTCTATGCTGCCTATTTCTCTCTCCTGAGTTGTTACTTCTTGTATTCTCCTCATCATAATCATAATCTCCTTTATCCATGTTAACTAGCTTTTTAATTACACAATCTTAGACAATGAAGATGGGAATGAGTGGGATGGCTTTAGGGTTTGTAGGGATGCTTTTTGAGTGAATTTAGGCACTTATGGGTAAATTATGAATCATGAGGGTGAGGGAGAGGGTTTTGGAAATGATGGATAGATGATGGAATGTAGATGAGGGGGAAGAAGGTGATGGGTAAAGGGTTTTAGCTATAATGATAAGCAATGGGAAGAACAACTAGTTAGGGTTTGTAGAGGAAAATTGGGGTTTGATATTAGGAGTGTAGGAGTTGTCCAAAATATTAGATGTGCAAGCTAAATATTGAATGAAGTAAGGGCACTTACTTGTAAAAGGAGAATTTGCAAGCAATTAGGCAAAGTTTTGAAGTTTGGAGTGTTTTGGTGGCTTGCTGCCCTGCCTAGAAGCGCAACATCAGCTCCTACGCATAGCGCTCATTCAAATTTGAACTGGTAGAAATCTCCCTATGCGCAGCACTCGTTCAATTTTGAACTGGTAGAAATATCCCTATGCGCAACGCACTGCCCTACACGCAACACCCTCTTCCCTATGCACAACACCGAGCAAATTATGTTGGCATTATGGCACAGGTTTGGAGCTATGGCATAGGTGTTGTCCTTGATGGAAACTCTCTTTGGTAACAGATCTCAGTTCAGGCACTCAGAAAGAAGAAAAAGACATATACGGAGGTTCATCTAGACAAAGGTGCGTATACACGTGGGTTATACATTACAAAAGTGCGTATATGTTGGGGATCATATTTTTGGTCCATGGTAGTTAGTCCTTGGAATTTGAACCTATGTTTTGGACCAAGGCGTCTCGACAGATGTGTTGATCCCTAGTTTTGGGTTCATGGTATTGAAATGTTATGGTTTTGGACCATGGTATAGAGGAAGGCCTAAGACTATAAAAGAGGAAGGAGATCATGTGGCAAATGAAAAGTTGAATTATTATTGAACATCTGATAAAGTGCTAGAGCTCGTATATTGGTAATGGCGCAAATCTGGATCTAAATGAAGAAGGAACATTAGTGCAAAAGGAGGATAAGTTCTATTCATGGGTCATAATCTTTAAGCTTGAATGATAGTATCTTTGTATGATTTTGATCTGCTAGATATGACGCTTGCTTGATCTATCTGATAATCTGGGTTAATTAATGATTGAATAGTTAAAAGAGCGAATTATCCTTCATAAGATCTGTACGCAGGTTCAGTAAGGCGAAGACGCATATACACGCAGTTTCAGTGAAGTAAAGGAGCGTATACATAGGTTGTTCCATACGCAGAAGCGTATGCACGCTAGTTTCAGGCTGTTGGAATAGCGTATATAATCTAAGTTGTGATCTAGCTGCTTCTGACTATTGTTGTTGTGTTCTAGGTTGTGTTTTTTAGTGTATGGTTTCTGGTACTGTGTTTTGGGTACAACTGTTAGAAGAATATCTTCTTGTTTCAGATCTAATTTGTGAAAAGCAGATTGGTTGATTCTTGATGATTGTTTGATGTCCATGGATCCAGTCTGAAAATTGATGAAACGTGGTCACTGGAAGAAAAAGAAGGTTGCAGCCTTCTGTAGGCCAGCACCTACGTACTAGTATCTTGGCTAGTGCAAGAGCTAAGGGGGTTGTAGCTCCCTTCCAGGAG
>APFE031487411.1:8866-56754 GCA_000404065.3 Pinus taeda | reverse complement strand
TGTTTCAACTCATAAAGGGCCTACTTCAACTTGTAAACATGGGTCCAATCCTTACCCCTATATATATTTGTCTATGTTTTGGCATCGTAAGTTCAAATAGTTTTCCTTCTTCGGAGGAATCGACAGGAGTTCTCTTTTCTCTCTACAGGATTCGAAACCGGGTGGATCTCAGCTATAGGAATAGAAATAACTTTAGTTGTCTCAGAAGAGTTCGATCGAATACTATGGCGGTGAAATTAACCGAAGAGCAGATTTCTGAGTTCAAGTAGGCCTTCAGCCTCTTTGACAAGGATGGCAATGGTAAATGATTTAATTTATTCAAGCGTTTAGGGTTTGATGTGTTCCTTTACATGCAAGTAACTACGCAATGATCAAGATCCATATCTCTGACCATATGCAGTTGGAATGTTGCTGAGACTTACACATTTTTCACTAATTAAGTACCGCAATTCTTCTCTATTCCTCTTCGATTTTTCTTTAAAACTCTAGTATTCGACTTAGTCCTGTCAATTTGACAAAATAAAGAGATATTTAAGGGAGAAAATAAAGGGATTTCATGCAGAGAGAATAATTCATAGTAACTCATAGTTTCCCAGGGTGTTCGGGTGTTCGAGAGGAGGATGAATAATTCAACAATTATATTAATGCACCCAACTCCTCTCCCAGCGCGATCTGAAGTAACTATTTCAATTCAATTCAGTGAATTCGAACTTTGTACCGCTCTGTACATCAGTTGATTTGAAATATTCAAAATAATATTGATCTCAGATATCCCCGCATGAATTGACTATTTCAGTTCAGCAAATTCAAACTCTGTACCCTCTGTACAACAGTCTATTTGAAATATTGAAAATAATATTGATCTCAGATATCCCCACTGCATGTGATGTGATTTGATTGATAGTCTATCCCTAAACTGATATAAGCTATAAAGTGCTAACTTCTTCCCTATGAAATGCACATGCAGACCATGTCACTATCTCCCCTGTAAAAAATGAATTCAGAAAGACTGAAAAATAAAACAGAACTGACTCATCTAACTTTAGCACTTTATCTTTAACCTAAAGTATAATGATAAAATTATCTTATTCTTTTTATGGCTGGTCCATACATGCATGTGTGTGCCCTTATTGCTGGAATAGTAAAATTTGTGATGTGCTCCTACTGTCTATTTATTGCTGCATTCTCACCAACAGATCATTATGCTGTTTGGAATTTAATGCTGCATGGATTTGTGTAATGCTGCTGTAATATAAGGTGCCCAGATCTGCCATGTGTGCTCCAACCTAGTAGAAGATGATCTGGGGTACACTATCTAACAACAATGAGCCAACAAACACTGGTATTTTTTTAAATGCCACTATGGGCTGCTAGCTTTTAGAGTATTGTTAGGGAAATAAGCTCGGTGTAGTTATTTGATCCTCACCTAAATCTGTTTTAAATCTGATACAGTGAGAGTTATTGATATAGAGAACACGTATGGCTTCCCTTTTTTGGGGGGTACCTTGACTAGCTCCATCAAAGTAATCCCCATGTTCCAGATTTGTCCATAGGAGCACGAATCAACTTTTTCTGTGTTGGGGTTGATGAAAAAGCTTTGAAGTTTGAGAAGATTGACTAACCTTGGAAGGCACATTGAAAGAGTTATATACCTGTCTTCAAAGATTTCAACATTTCTATCTTTCTAGATTCCCCATGATACTATTAGAGGAAGGCCTTTGAGGACTGAGTTTTGCTACCACTTTTTAGAGCACTCTTCAGCATAACCTCCTTGTCCACAGTCCTTTATCCTTGTCAAACCATCCAGATTTCCTTTATTAAGGACAAAATATCAGTAAGTGGTCTATGTTCTTTTCAACTCTTTTACACATGATACATTTGCTTGGACTTGATCCATTTCTTCTCTTAAGAACTTCCTATGTGGGTGCTCTATTTAAGATTGCCAACTGCATGTAAATAATGAACTTTTGAAAGGTTCTTATCCAGATGTGCTTCCACCATGAGAGTGTGCATTCTGGTCTGTCCAGGGTACACGATTCTTATCCTAACTTTGGAGTGTAAATCCCCAAGGCTGGATTTTAGACCAGACATGTTCATCATCAGAGTCTTTTATATAGGCATGGCACACTTTTGATTTGTTTATAAATCCTTTTGATTGAATATTTTCTTGGCCTTTGAGTCGTCTCTCTGTTCAGCGCTATTCCAATCTTGTTGGCAAATGGAGGAGTTTCCTGGTCCAGCTGCCTGGTCTAGATTGAAGGGAGTTTATCACTGCTTCTGGCAGCTTGTACTCAGCTCCACTGCTTATCCATGGGTCTATACTGATCTTCGCCTTAGCCTCATTGCAAACCTTCCATGCCAGCAATCTGCCTATTAAAGGGAATGTTATAGTCAGTACTTTCAATAATATGGATGCATTGTTGATTGACTTGTTTGGGTTTCCAATCCAGTCTTTTGCTGAATTGGGCTCAATATATCTCTGAATGTGAATCTGATTCCAGAGGTCCTCTTTTGATATTAGTCTCCACATACACTTGGCTTTTAGGGCTTTCCCGAAGGAATGATATTCAATATGTAATGCATGTGGGCTTTTTTGTATACCTTTGTTTTCTTAGCAAAATATAGTCTTATATTATAAAAAAAAGATCAAGTACTGTAATTGCTTTCTCTTTGCATCCATGCTAGAAGAGCCAACATATCAGATTGGGCATCATATTTGGAATGTCTCATGTCATTCTAAGGACAAAATCCACAACAGTGATAAGATTCAATGTTTGCTTTTATTTTTATTGTGCTCTTTCCAGCTTTGTGGCTGGAATGTGTTGTAGGTCCAATTGAATCTGTATTCAGTTCAACCTAATTGTACAATGTATTTTTCTAACTTTCTACAAACGTGTTGTTTATATCTAGTATAAGCAGATGGGGGATAGACTCATGGAGTACTAGGCTTGTGCAGTTACATCTTGTAATTAATCTATTAAGATTGGTTCTGGTCTCCTTAAGTCCATATCCAGATGGGTCATGAGGGGAATGCAGAAGTTGATTTTGTATTCTTATCGGCACTGGGTCATAGATCCCACGATCCTTCATTTAATGTCTAGTTTTTGTCAATAATTAGGTTCTGTTCTTTAGATACTCCAATCTTTAGTTTTAACTTTTAATGTTTAGTGTTCTTTTGTGGTGATTATTTTTTAGTATTTAGATCCTGTAATGATCCTTCTACTATGATTGGTTCTTTTTAAATTCTTTTCTAAATCCTTGATGTCAAAGTAACACAATTTCGTTATCGAGTCAGGCAAGTCTTTGTTCATTGGACTTAAAAACATTTTACGGAAATGAGAGTGCTACCAGGAAAAAATTTAGATAATACAGTTCTGTAGTTTGATGCTACAACAAATTTTGTTTGTGTTGTCACTGCCTTGTTTGGTTATTGGTATCAATTCTACTTTGGTACTGCATTTAGATACTTCAAGCTACATCATTTCCACATAAGATTGATAGGAATTCGACTATGTAGTGATTATAAAAAACACTGCTGTTTATCTATCCTATTTTAGTACTACCACACGACTTGCAATTGTGCTAAACAAAAAATTACGAAATAGTTAAAATTTTGATCCATTTTTTGTTTTTGTAAGAAAACAATAGTTTATTTTAACCAGTGTTCCATGAGGATGTGTCCCCTATGGTGGGGTGCACGTATCCACGCTTCCCACACACCTAGGATGGGAAGATGCTCAGGGACACATTTCCCCACGCCCCCTTTTAGGGAGACACAAGGAGACGCAGGGGGAAACGTTTCCCTACTGTGGGGATGTGTTTCCCCAAAAGGGGTGCTTCTGGGCAGCTCCCCTAAAAAAGGGCTAGGTGCTCCCCCTTAATTTTGCTTGAAACAATAATTTATGAGTGGTAAAGCTCAACATTCAACCCTAGGGCCCTATTAATTGACTTAGGATGTTTGAGAGTGGTTCTGACCTCATTTTATTTCATATGGAGAAAGTAAATTTTAGATTCCACTCAAAATGCATCAGACATAACAATTTTTAGGATTTCAGGAATGAGCGAATTGCGATGTTTCCATTGGGCTCTATTATATATAAGGGTTTGGAACTACCATTTAATCAAGAGCACCAAGCCCAAAAGCACCCCTTTTGAGGGGGCCATGTTCTGCTTAATTTTTTTTCTAGTAACTGTTGTAATATAGAAATTAAAAAAAATTATAAAACAACCATAAAAAAAATTAAAATTAAAAAGAACAACACATAACAAATATCGAAACCTAAACTAATTTGCAATCTCTAACTCACTCATTCGAGTTACCAAGCTTATGTCTACTCAGCTTGCTGCGCAGCACTATTTGACTTACCAGTTAACTGTTGCACCTCCTCCTCCATGGCACTCCTAAAATGCTCATTGGCCATTTTTAATCGTCAGTTTTAACTTTCAAGTCTTGACATTAGATATGGATGACCTTAGACTGATTCTTTGACTTTCACTCTTTACTTTTTTTGAGTTTGAGTTATATCAATTTACTATTCCAATCTTCAGGCTTAAGTATCTACTACAGTCTATTTTGGTTAGTACTAATTAGATTCTAGAATCACGAATTTAAATTTTAAATCAATTTAGAATCTAGAATGATGAATGATGAATTTAATTTTTAAATCAATTTAGATTCTAGAATGTTGAATAATGAATGATGAATATGGATCAATCTAGTTCATTATTGAATCTCATGGTGTATGAATGAATGATGTATGTATTAGTATGAATGATGAGTATGGATCAGTGTATTTCATTATTTAATTCAATCATGTACGGATCAATGTATTTATGCTTTCATTATGAATGTATATATATATATATATATATATATATTATATAATATTATATATATATATATATATATATTTATTATATATATATATATATATATATTAAAAAAATTATATACCCCCATATCCCCCTGCCCCCTAATTTTACCTAAAATTTGAGGGTACTCTCACACGCCCCCCTGTGCATCACCCCAGACATGCATCTCCCTATCCCGGAGTCTTGGTGGAACATTAGTTTTAACTTGCCAACATAGAAGGGTTGAAAATATAGTATGACTTCATATTGAAATATGACCATGCCCTTCAAATTTGATGCCAGGTTGAAGAAGTATTTTAGGAAAAGTATTTTGAAGTGTGTTCTAGTGTTTGCCTTTTAGAAAATGTCAATCTTTTTTCAAGCTTTCTTTTCAGTTCTTATAACTGATTTGTTTGTTTTACTTTAGTGGTTTATTTATAATAGTTAAAAAGGCTTACGAGATTTAATGGAAACCTTTTATACCCACACCAGATATGCCAAAAAGACCTTAGACGTGTGAATGCCAATTTTGATGCACCATTCATATTGTGCAGTTGTGATGTTTTTTGTTAACGATTGTGCTGAATAGCTTTGTGTCGAATGATGCAGGTACCTTCAAGACAATTTATACCACATACGGGAATCACATGAGATGGATCTAGATTTGAAGATAGAATTCTTCAAACATGTTAACTAATGCATTCAACTGTCCAATGTTCTTAGGTAGCGGTCTTGTAAGATTTCTTCTGACAATATCTGGTAACAAGAGTATTATTGTAATCATTAAAATGTTATAAATAAGATATATGAAATAAAAATTCAGGTATTGAATTTTTCATTAAACATTATTTAGAATGTATTAATACTTATAAGTATCTTAGACATGTATTTGTGTGAAAATAAATTGAATTGGTTTATGTTTAAGGACAAGGCATCCAAGGCGAGGTTAACCAAGACAAAAGTCACTCATCGTAGTGGCCAGAAAGGTTTAAAAGCACTGATAACAACCTTTGTAAGTATATTAAACATGTGATATTTTTTTAATAATTTTTGTACTAGAAGAAAGTCATTGTTATCCAATTTCTCCCTATTTACTGCTTGATAGGAACTAAAATATGGAAGAACTCCAAATCATTCGGAAAAGGAGGTGCTGCAGCAAAAGAGATGGGTTGAATTTGTTGTTTGGATGGACTCTATGGTATGTAATCTTAGTTGGATTTCCAATATACTTTTAAACCATATTTTCATTTTATTTTTTAGTACTATTCGATATTATATCTTATCTCATTTTATGGTTAACATTGTATAACAAAAACATGCGTTGTGTTATGTAATTAATACTAACATGTAATATTGATTTTTTTTGTCAGAATGCTATAGGTAATGATTGCCAAGACGATGATCCAAATTATGTTCAACATATATCAGGAGATGATGAGGATGATGGTGGTGAAGGAGGAGATGATGATGATAGTTGCGGTGTTGGTGATGATGTGGATCAGAGTAATGAGGATGGTCAAGATGATCATGAGGATGATCTTGGTGGTGGTAGCTAGGCATGCACATGCATTGTTTTTTATGAAGAAATTATTGTGTAGAATGACATTGTTATGTTTAGATGGGTGTTGTGAATTTACCCTATATCAATGAGACATTTTGATTTTGTAATCATACAATGAGTTTGATTTATGTATGTTGTTAATTTATCGTAGAATAACGATATTCATGAAATATTTTGATTTGTTAATCATATTTGAATTTTACTTGTTTTGATTAAAAATAATACTGATTTTATTAGTATTATGTTGCTATTTTATACATGTTTTGAAAATTGTTAATGACACATTGTTATTTTTTTGGATGCATGTTGTCAATTTCTCTTAAATTTCTTTACAAATGATTTTGAATTGTGATATCTACTTTAATGATATTTAGAAACTATCATATATTTCACTATGAATCTATAAAGGGGGTCATATATGTAAAGAAAAATATACTTTATATAAGAAGTCAAATGCGGATGTAACCATGGATGCAAAATTGAAAGTAAAATTGGATGTTAAACTAGGAATTAATACAAAATGCAAACAATTGACATACAAAGTGTTTTAAATTAGAAGTGAAAAATTGTGCAATAGTTGACACAAAGAAGGGAACAAAACATGGCATACAAAAGGATATCAAATTGGGCAAACACAAGGACACATAAATGGGCACCAAATTAGATGCAAAAAAAGACAACAACTAGATGTAAAATAAGATGCAAAGTTGAGCGTTAAAAAGAAGCAAAAAACATTACAAATTGATATGCCAAATGATGATGCAAATAATGGTGTAAATTTGGGATGCAAACTTGGGTGCAAAAAAGGAAAAAAAAAGATGTAAGAAAAGACATAAAACAAGATGCAAAATGGGGCTAAAAAAAGGTGAAACCAAGGATGCCATATTGGATGTAAAAAATGATTCCTAATCACATGCAAATTTAGGCTCGAACTCAGACACAAAATTATATGCAAATGTGGACACAAAATGAGGCAAAAAAAGATGCAAATTTAGATGGTGAAAACAATGTAAAACTAGACACCAAAAAAATGCAAAATTGGATGAAAAAGTCGGTGTAAATAATGGTGCAACATTGGACACAAGTAGACACAAAAAAATGGTGCAAAAAGGGGCATAAAATAGCTTAAAATTGGATGCAAAACTTGGTGCAAAAACAAATACAAAAGTAGACGTAAAAAATGACTCTAAATTGAATGTACCATTAGACACAAAATAAGATGCAAAGGTGGACACAACACATGACCCAACATAAGATGCAAATATAAATGCAAATTTGGATGCTCAAAATGATGTAACATTAGATGCAAGAGATGGTGTTAAAAATGATGCAAAATTGGATGAAACAAATGACGCAAAATATGGTGTAAAATGAGATGGGAAAAATGGAGACAAATCAAACGTAAATGTGGATGTAAAAAATGGTCCAAAAAAAGATGCAAAAATGGGCACAAAAATGGATGCAAAATTTGGAGCTAAATCAAATTCAACACATGGTGCAAAGATAGGCACCAAAGCTGGTGAAAAAATAGAAGCAAAAACTAGTGTAAGACTAGATACAATACCTGGCGTAAGACTAGATGCAAAAACTGACACAAAATGGATGCATAAAAAGATGTTAAATTGGATTCAAAATACAGTGTAAACTTCATGCAAATGATGGTGCAAAAATGGAAGCAAAGAATGACACAAAATAGGAAGCAAAAGAGAATGAAAAATAGATGCAAAAAATGACACAAAACTTGAAGCAAAACCTGTCATAAAATAAGATGCAAATCTTGGTTCAAAATTTGACGCAAAAAATGATGCATAGTTTGGTGTAAAAAATGATGCAAAATCTAGCGTGAAAAAGGATGCAAAATCAGGTGCAAAAAAGGACGCTTTAAAAATTGTACAATAGAGCCAGATTTAGCGCCAGGTTGCTCATCACAATTACAAAAAAAATGCACTAAAATCTGGCGCTAAATCTGGCGCAAATCGCTGGTTTTGTTGTAGTGTTTTATAATCTTATTTGATTTCTTACATTAGATGCATTCATTTTAGTGTAATCATAAAAAATAATTTACAATGTACATTGGTTTTTGTGTTATAAATTCAAACTATTAATATTGGAGAGAAAAAGAGATAAGGTATGATGTTTACTACAATATCTCAAGCTAAAGATTTAAATGGTTTATGATTTAACATGTCCTTTTCCTATAACCGATATGAAAAGATGAAAAATGTAACAAGGGAAACAATAACAATAGTAGAAGAAAATAGTTTGCTATTAATCACAATGAAAGACTATATGTAATTTACTATATTCTTATTATTCACATTTTCTATCATTCAACACTATTACATTGTCACTTTACATCCAAAATGTTGATTTCATCATTTTTCATCTTTAAAGTTATTCACAATATTTATCATCCCAATAATTTGAGGTAAATACGAAAATTTAAAATTAAAATGACGAGATTAACCCAAGACATATTTAGCATATTTAAAATCATTTTATTTAATATTATGTGATTTAACATATTATTGACAAAATCAATCATTTGTTCAATAGATTTCCTTTGCCCCCACATGCCTAAAAGAAGCTTAGTTCCATCTTAACTCTGGATCTATCAAGCACCAATAGGGATAAAATCGTTCGCGTTGAAAACTTTTCCTCAAGTTTTTCACTCAAAAAAAATGTTTGCTCCTCAAGGGATTTTATCCCTCTCGGCTGAAAGCAACTTAGATCCATCTTAAGTCTGGATCTATCAAGCACCAAGAGGGATCAAATCTTTCAGGGTGAAAACATTTCCCCAAGTTTTGCACTTTAAAAGGATGTTTGCACCTCGAGAGATTTGATCCCTCTCGGCGGTTCATAGTTGAAATATTTCGAGGTGCAAACCTCTCCCCAAGTTTTTCACTCAAAAAAGAGGTTTGCACCTCAAGAGATTTGATCCCTCTCGATGCTTGATAGCTCCGGAGTTAAGATGGATCTATTCTGGTAGATATGGCATTTGGCTCATTGTATTTAGCCCATAGTATCAAAGTGGTATTTTGCCCATAGGCTTCACCTAACTAAAACTCCCTTTTTGAGTTTTCATAAATATAAAGAGGTTTATGGAGTAAATATAAAAATAGGTTTTATATATTTACCATACCTCTAGCTTATTTTTATTTTTATTTGTTTATCATGCCTCTAGAGTAAATATAAAAAGAGGTTATATTTATTTACCATACCTCCAATTTATTTGTATTTTTATTTATTTACCATATCTCTTTTTTCAGTGTTCATAAACCTCTTTATATTTTAAATTTATATTTTGTTTATACATAATAATAATTAGATTTATTTTTAAATAGGGCTAACATTAGATTAAAAATGTTAAATGTTAAATGTTAAACATTACATGTTAAATGTTTACGTTTACGTTTACATGTTTATGTGTTTAAGTGAGATCTACCCCCATACTAAGTTGTAGAGATTCGTCACAATGGCCACTTCATATTAACATTTGTTATTACATTCAAATTATCTTCCAAAGCAATGTGTTGACTAGATCAAGATGCTAACCATCCAACAAGTCCTTTATATATACATATAAATAATATTTTAACAATTTTTATTCCAGAGCAATTTGTGGACCAATTTAAAACCATACCCATCTAACAAGGCCCTTTTGTAAGGCTAAAATTTTATTTAAAGTATAACTTAATAATAAGTTAAACTCTTTTCCAAGATCAAACTTTTTAACAACAATACAATTAAATAATTAAGCGGGTCAAAACTTCTTATTCAAATTTTCCCATTTATTATCCCTCATGATTTCCACTTGGAGAAGTGATTCACTATTTCCACATGGAGATTTTCTATGAGTGTTCTGGTTGATTGTAACAAGCATGAACTTAAATAACATCACCATAGTAATATTTTTTTTAATACCTAGAGCGGCAATATCTCTCTCTCTCTCTCTCTCTCTCTCTCTCTCTCTTCTCTATATAATATATATATTATAATATATATATATATATTATAATAATAGTATATATTATAACTATGGAATTTTAATAACTGTTAAATACATACATGTATTCATAATTCTACGCCATAACATGTCATTTCTTTATGTGGAAATAACATGTTATGATTGAAAATTTAATACAGGGGCATGCTAGTCTAGTCATAATTTCGACAGATTAATCACCACAAGTGTCACATCCCCATGGAGGATTGCTGGCATATATTAAATGAATTGTAATAACAAGGTACAAGGGTTGAATGTAAAATATCATGCATTGTATAGGTTGTATTTTTTCTTTGTCCAATAAGTGGCTCTTCGTAGATCATGATGCTAATGGTACAACTCGCAACGTGTTATGTCATTCATCGAAAACTTGGATTCTCTCTATTTGTTCATTCACTGTCGAGTTCATCTAATGGTGGAGAAAGATCGGGATAGTTTGGTAACCAACCTACCCGTTGTGTGCCTAGACTCTCATTCACTCATCTGCCATTAGGGTTTATGAGGTGGTACTCTCCCATGGCAGCTTCCAGTTTTCTTTTCTAGGCTGCAAAATCAAATTCTTCATTGCTAAATCTAACTGTGTTTGCAAATTATAAGTGACGCATTTCCAGTTAATTGTGATTCTGTAACAATTTTAACTTCATGGGTGAATTTCCTCTGTGCACCATAAGTGTTCACAACACCAAGGTTTCCTTTGGACAATAGGGTTGGATTTCTTTTCCTTCAGTCCATGTGGTCAACATTCCTACCAATCTCTACATGTATTCCTTAACAGTATTCGTGATAGTTACAACCATAGGCTCATAATCTGTGGTTTTATGTTTATTACAGAGTTCTTACATATTCTAATTAAATGTGTCTTTCCTTAGCAAGTATGATATGGATAATGGAAAATTCTTAGGGGTTCTCCTTTTCCTAGGAGCTGTTTAAAACTTAGTAGTAATCTCTGTTGCTTTGGGTGCAGTTTTGGTTCAAAATTTTCCCCATTCTATTGCTTCCATTCCATTAGTTTTTCCTACTCAAACAACAAGTCTCACCTAGGTTTACGTGTTTCTTACCATATTTTTCTTTTCTAGATTCTTTTCCCTTCATGCAGGACTTATCTACAAACCCCTACACCGGTTCCGGTTTTTAATATGATTCCTATAGAATCAAGTCATTAGGTGAATTTGGAATTAAATTATCCATTGGAGTTTCATGATGTTATTTTTCTTTATTTTGAGAATTGCATGCAATGAAAATTGTGTATATGGGTATGTGTTACCTATTTCAGATTGTAGAATTAGTAGTCTTAACTTAAGAATTTACTTTCGGGATACACATTCTCAAAGTTTCCTGCTTGGTGACCTAGTTTAATTCGGAAGCATTGCAACTATTTTTTATGAAATGGAATTGATTCCTCTAGGTGTTTATAGATATTATATCTTGCATAAAGACTATGGTTCAATTTCTTTCACCTAAATATTATTACATTTTATTTGCATTCTCAAGGGTTTGTTGAAAAATTGTTCTTTCTTCTTCTACCATTTTGTTTGTCATTCAACGTTGTGTTTATGAATATTTTTCTAAGTTGCATACAAAATATTATATTCATTACTTTGATATTGAGATTCTTGGAACCGATATTGGTTTATGTGTATCTTTAATCTGTTATTAGTAGAAAGCTATGATTACCTAGTATAATTGGGTTCTCGGTATACTAGGAATATGTCCCTACCCTAGGGTATTTATCCCTATCTATTTACTTTAATTCGAAAGGTTCTGAACTATCCAGTGGTAAATTCCCAACTAGGGTATCAGACTCAACTAGATTCCTATGAACTCTTTGACTGTGCATCAACAATTTAAGTTGCAACAATTTGTTTTATCTACCAATAATCTTTCCTTAATGCTCATATACGATACAATTGTCTATTTTATAAATTAATGAAGACAAACATGGTCATACAATTTCAAAGTAATATGCTTGGCTTTTCGATAACAAGAACACTAAAGAAATATAGCGTTAACATATGTTATTTAGTACTGAAAACAAAAATATTCTAGTTATGTTTTAATCACACGTCTAGTCTCTTCAGCAAACAAACAATGAGTAATCAAAATAAATACATATCTATTTAACTAGGTGTCTAGAAATCCAAAGGGTAACCAACCAACTAGGGTGATTACATCCTTTCTCTCACTGAAAACTTACTACCAGACAGTTTAGATCAATGACCCAATACGGTACTTTGTCAGGAAACAAAGCTCCTCAGTTCATGCTGGAACAAAATGTAGTGAACTTGAGGCTTCCACTAGTTTTCTATCTAGCTCAAGAAGTTCCTCAACCAATGTCTTGACTACCCTCATCCATCTTCGTGGAGGGGTTTTTCTTGTTATCTTGTTCTCACAGCCTCCAATATCCTTTTGGCTAACCCCTTCCTTTCCCTTGGAGATTTTATTTTATCTCCAGGAATAGAAGAATAACTAAATTTGTAACTTTTGGTAAAAGCTTTATCTTGGTTTTCTTGAGTTAATTCCAAGATACCCATTTGTGTTTTATTTTTCTCTTTCTTTTTAGTTTTCATGTGTCTATAAAATAAACCTCTAGTTAATTTCACTAATAGAAATTCTCATGGTTTATTCGAAAAATTCTATATAGTTCTTCACAAAGTAAATGTAAATAACCAGATAGATGGTTACTTTTACAGGGGGTGTACATATTCCCCTCCTAGAGACCAACACTTTCCTCGATGTTATTTTACCTTTCATACAAATGAGGGTAAGCTTCCAGCATGAAACTTTCATCCTCCCATGTGTCCTCTTCAGGGCTAAAATACTGCCATTGCACCTTAACCTGGGTTGTGGCTCAGCTTCGTAGAACTATTTCCTTTCGTTCGAGGATGCATTGGGGTTCTACTAGGAACTCTTCATCCTGTTGGACTTTTTACAACAACCATAATTCAACTAATCCATGGCAATCATTATATTAAGATCAAATTAAATATTTAAAACATTACTTGAATAGCATGCCAATGAATCACATGTCGAGGGTCATAAACATAGTGTTTCAACAATGAGATATTAAATACGTGATGAAATTTATATGACTTGGTAAGGCTAGTCGCTATGCCACTCGTCAAATTCTCTCTAATATCTAGAAAAGACCACAAAAATGAGGGGCAAGTTTTTCATCACTAGACCATATCAAATTGCTTTTCTTGGGTTGGATTTGCACATATGCATGGTCTCCAACTTCAGATTATTTATGCATTCTTTTCCAATCAACATAATATTTTTGCCTGTCTTGGACAGCTTATAAAATTTTTCAGACTTTCTTTATGATTCATACTATTTCCTCTAACATTTATAGCCCCAACATTAATTTTTTTTTAGGATTTTTCCAATTTTTAGGTGTTCACTTTCTTCCATATAACACCTCAAAGGGGATCATATTTAAAGACTCTTGATATTTGTTGTTATATGTGAATTCTACCAAATGTAGGAACTCTTCCCACTTAGTAGGCTACTACATAACATACATTTGAAGCATAACTTCCAACACTTGATTCACATGTTTAGTTTGCACATCCTTTTACAGATGGTATGCAGTGTTGAATTGGATATGAGTTCCTATCCATGTAAATAGGGCTCTCATGAACGCGAAGGTGAATTTTATTTCTCTGTCTAATATAAGTACTTTAGAAATACCATGAAACCGGAAACATTATTTCATAAAATGGTTCATTATTTGAACTGTATTGAAATTTGATTGTACCAAAATGAAATGATCTTCTTTACTCAGTTTAAATACTATTACCGTGATTGAGTCATTTTGATTTTTATATCTAGGTAACCTAGAGTTAAAATCAAGTGTAATAACCTCCCACTTCCATTCTGCTATAGATATTGGTTGAAGTAGACCAACAAGGTTTTGGTGTTCAGATTTAACTTCCTAACATTCAATGCATTTGTTCAAACATTATATGATAAACCTACGCATCCCAAGAAAGAAATAATATTTTTTAATGGCCAAATTTTTTTTCTTATATCCAACATGGGAATTGTAAGGAATCCTATAAAAGTCATCCAGAATCAGTTGCCCAAATGTAATATGATTGGGGAAATATATCATTTTCTTAAAGTTTAATAATTAATCTCTAACTATATCGTAGTCTGACTATTTACTCTGGGTGATAGCTTGTTGAGCGTGCTTCCATAAAAAATTATATTCAGGATCCCGTTGGGAAAATTAATTTTCTCTAGGGACTTAAATTATAGTTTATTATAACACAATTCATAAATACAATGTATTCTTCTGCTCAATGTATCAACTACATGATTTTATCTTCCTTTTAAATGGTTAATGTCAAATTAAAATTCAGTAAGGAAGACATTCTAACTTTCTTGACAAACATTTAAATTGGGATGTTTGAAATAACTTGTTAGACTATTGTGATCTATCATCAACGGAAATATTTTTCCTAGAAGATAATGCCTCCATACTTTCAATGCATGGACCACAACAATTAGTTATAAATCATAGGTAGAATATATCTTGTCATGTTTCGTCATGTTTCATGATTCGTATGCTGTCACATTTCCATATTTTGTTATTACAACCCCCACCCCTTCCATATACAGATTTTTACAAACCACAACCTCCTTGTTTGGGTGAACAATCTTCAATAACGGGGAAATAATTAATAAATGTTTTAATTGCTCAAAAATTTGTTGACATTCGGGGGTCCACCTAAAAAATTTTCTCTTCTTCTCTAAGGTGGTGATGGGATACATGATTTGAGAGAATCCCACTATAAAATGGTAGTGATACCCCACGAGACCCATAAAATATCGTAAATCTGCTACATTTTTTGGCACCGACCACTCCATAATGGTCCTGAACTTCTCGGGGTCTACTGAGATTACCTTAGCTGAAATGACATGCCCAAGTACTGAATCTGATTTTTTTATAAAAATCACATTTACTAAGCTTTTCACACAAATGATGGTCTAGCATTTCACGTAAGTTCTCTTTATGCTCCTCTAAACTTTTAGAATAAATCAACATATCATCTATAAATATTAGAAAAAAAATTGTCGAAGAAAGGATGACAAATGCCATGCATCAAACTCATAAATGTCATTGGTGCATTAGTCAACCCAAAAGTTAAGGCTATGAACTCATAATGTCCATATCAAGTTCTAAAATTCATCTTATAAATGTCTTCATCTATTACTCAAATTTGTTGGTCCCCCAATCATAAATCAATTTGAGATACAAAATTTGCACCTTCCCTTGATGAAACAGATCATCAATTCGAGGCAGGGGCTACTTATTTTTAATGGTTATTAAATAAAAAATCATAGCATGTCATCTTTATTTCTTATGAATAACACTGGATTTCCCCAGGGTGATACACTAGGACAAATATATCCCTTATCAAGAAATTCCTGTAGTTACATTTTCACCTTGGTTAACTCAAGTACACTCATGTGATAAGGGGTTTTGGATACTAGCGCTTCTCTGGGAATCAAATCAATGAAAAAATCAATAGCTCACATTGGGGGAAGTCCCCGTATATTTTCAGGAAACACACCACCAAACTCCTATATTATTGGTATGTCTCCCAAGTTGGTAGTCTTACCTTTAGAATTAGGATACCCAACCTAAACAACACAAGTCACACAAGAATTTCTAATGCATTTACTCAATTGGAATGTAGTAATGGGGGAAAACCTCATGGGCTTTCAAATTCCTTGGATCTCCTACCGAGAACCATTGTCAGCGAGATAACTAATGGTCTTTTCTTGACAATTTACTAAGGACCACTGCCCTTCCCACTAGTCCAGCCCAATTAACAAGCCATATAATCCTAAGGGTAAAACATTCAAGTTTTTTATTATGTGGTGAACCCCTATCTCATTTGAACAATTTGGTACTTTTGCATTTACCCTTCTCTTAACCCCCATAGCTAGTTACACCAATCAGGGGTGTTTGAATCTAAAAGTTTGCAAACAACATTTTTCTACTACTTTGGAGCTCACATAACTCAAAATTACACCAGGATCTACTAAAATAGACACAAATTGATCAGTTATATTACTTTCCAATGTTATCATTGTAAGTTAATAATATTCCTGATAGTCTTCCAATGTGGCATTGAGTTTGGGCATACTCGTTGCCATCTCACTTTCCACCTCCCAAACCATCGATGCTTCTTGGACGTTAGCAACCTATTCTGGTCTAGTACGATGTGGGAAATTGTTATACTAATGGAGTTCCCCACAACCCCAAAATTGTAAAGGAGGCTTCTGCACTCGGTTAGACTCTAGTTTCATGGATGCTTCTGTAATCTTATTTTCTGCTTGCCACTTACCTTTTTGTTGATTTCTTCCAAGTGGTTTACTTGACCGAATTTTTTGTTTAAAATTTGAAGGCCTAGTGCCCCTAATTTTTTTTAACACTTATGCCCTTTATTTTGGGGCCAACCTTTGCCAGTGTCCCCTTCCTGCTTCATCTACTGATAGAAAATCCAAGCTTGTTAAATTTCTTCATACATGGTCTTGGGACTATCGAATTATAATAATTCCTTCATGAATGTAAGTAAACTACTCATAAAGCTCTGCACTTTATCTTTTCCCTCTCGAATATATGGAACATACCTCAAAAAACACATAAATGTGGTTGCATGTTCCTCCATAGTTAATTTCCCCAGTTTTAAATCATGAAATTCTATAGTTTTTTTTACCATAAAATCGTTCTTTCAAATATTTCTTTTTGAAATGTTTTTGAAATTAGTTCCAAGTTACCTCATGTTCTTCTATGCCTTGCACTACCTTTACCTCCTCCCACCACAAGGTGGTTTTTCCTTGGAGTTGATTGATAGTCAACCTAGCCTTAAGGTTCTTGTCATATTTACAAAATTAAAAATATTTGTTGATATTGATGATCAAGCTTTTGAAGCTTCTTCAACTTCACCATCAAATGTTGGGGGCTTAATTTTTCTAGATTCCCCCTTCGTTTCCATTTTTTGTTTCTTATTTTTCCTTTGGTTGGAGACATTATATGATTCCTCCTCATGGTTAGTTCTGTTAACATCAATCTCCTGAGTATGACTTCCTTGTGGAGTACCTTCTTCTCAATACTGATGTTCTGCATCGTCTCTCGTCCTGTGGTCAGGACTGGGTTGAGAAGTTCAATGATTCTGTCTCTCTGAGAGACTTTGTAAAATTATCTCTTATTCAAGAATTAATATTTCATTGTCTATTCTTAACCAAGCCATTTCGGCTTGCAATTGTTGGACAATTTCAAGAAACATACTATTTCGACTCTGATGTTCTGCTCCAAACTCCACCCACATTTATGGGTTTGCGATAGAAATTGGTATAGAATTTTATTCTATTGTTGGCCTTGGTGGAATTGGCCATCTATATGCTCTCCTCACAATGATCTATTTACTTTTACACTTCCTCTCTCTACTAATCTCAAAATAACCAAATCAGGTCACAATATTGATAATCGTGCTCTGATACCACTTGTTACACGCATCAACTTAAATCACATTATCATAATAATATTTTTTTTATACCAAGAGAGGAAAAATGTATATATAAAAACAATAATGAAGGAATTTGCGTAACTATTAAATACATACATGTATTCTTAATTCTATGCCATAACATGTCACCCCTCTGTGTGGAAATAATAGGATACAATTGCAAATTTAGTATAGAGACATGCTAGTCTAGTCATATAAATTCCACAAATTAGTTGTCACAAGTGTCACATTTCCATGCAGGATTGCTAGCATATATTAAATGAATTGTAATAACAAGGCAGAGATGTTAAGTGTAAAACCTCATGCGTTATATAACTTGTATTGTTTCTTCGTCCAACAATGAGCTCTTTACAGATCACGATGCTAATGGTACAAATTGCAATGTGCTCCACCATCTGTCAAACACCTGGATTCTGGTTATCTGTGAATCCACTGGTGAGGTCATCTAACAATGGAGAAACATTAGGTTGGTTTGTTAAACAACTTATCCCATTGAGCACTCATACACTCATTCACTCGTCTACCATTAGGGTTTCTTAGGAAATGCTCTTCCATGGCAGCTTCAAGTTTTATTTTCCAGACCATGGACTTGGCTTTCTCACTGGTAAATCAACATTTGTTTGCAAATTATAAGTTACCCATTTTTAGTTAACTTTCATTCTTTAACAATTTTAAATTCAATGGTGAATTTCCTCTGTGTACCACAGGTCTTCACAAGGCTGGAGTTTCCTTTGGACTATTAATAGCTGCACATGGAAGACATGAATTTGGCAAACAACACAGGAGGAGCTCAGAGGTGTGGATCACTAGGATCTCCTACAAGAAAATGCACCTGCTTCGGCTTCACATTAAACTCCAATAATAAATAGATACATTTCGTTAAGGATAGTAAAACTGATCCCTAAATAATAGGAACTGAATGTCTAAGAAAAAACTTAATCATAACTAAGTAACAATATTCACCTAATCTCCATTAATTCTAACAATCACCCTTAATGGAGAAATGGGTTATTAAATAAACCTAATGTATCCCTAAACAAATCAAACTTCAGTCTTCTCAGATGCTTAGTGAATATATCATCCATATTATCACAAGAATTACAATACTCTACACAAATCTCTTTGGACTTCACCTTCTCCCCAACAAAATGAAATTGAGTGTCACGTCTTGGTTTTTTTATGAAACATGGGATTGTAATCCAATTTGATGGAACTTTGACTATCCGCAATTGATAATCGTAGCTTATGTTTGTTCTTCTCCTGCATCTTGGAGAAGTCTACACAACCAAATTGCCTCACATGTTGCTGCACACATAGATTGATATTATGCTTTTGCTGAGGATAAGGCAATAGTATGTTTCTTCTTGTTGCACGAAGAGATAACCCCAAAACCAATGCTAAAGGCATAACCTGTAACTGATCTTCTATCATCTAAATTTCCTGCCCAATTAGAGTCTATAAAACCTGTCAAACTAACATCAAATGAGTCAGAATATAAAATGCCAAAGCATGATGTTCCTTGTAGATACCTTAATACTCTTTTCACTGCAAGCCAATGGTTTTCATGAGGTTGATTCATGAACTGACTCAAAACATTCACTGCATAAGCTAAATCTCATCTTGTTGTAGTCAAATAAATAAGACTACCAACCAATTGTCTGTATAGTATTTCTTCTACTTATCTCAAACCATCATTCACCTGAAGTTTTCTATTCTACTGTAAAGACACAAATGCAACCTTACACTCATCCATTTTGAACCTAGACAATAGACTCTTTGCAACTTACCCTGGGACAAGAAAGTTTGGCTTGAATCTCTGCAGACTTCTAGACCCAAACAATAATGCATTTCTCCAAGGTCCTTCATCTCAAATTTCTATGATAATTGCTGCTTGATTTCTACAATGAGATTGTCTGCATTCTTTGTCATGATTAGATCATCTACATAGAAATAAATCAACACTATATGTCCCTCGTCATTAAACACAATATACAAATTGGGATCATTTTTGCTCCATTTATAAGCATGCATGAGGAAAAATGTGTCAATTTTTTTGCACCAGGATCTAGGAGCCTGCTTTAAACCATATAAAACTTTCATTAATCTACATACTAAGTGCTCTTCTCCCTTCTTAACAAACCCCTCAGGCTACATTAAATATACTTCTTCTTTTTAGTCACCATTTAATAAAGTAGATTTAACGTCTAATTGATGTATTTTCAAATGATGCTTAGTCGCTAAAGAAATAATCATTTTGATAGTATTTAATTTTTCAACAGGGGCAAATGTTTCCTCAAAATCAATACCTTCTTTCTGGGAATACCCGTTTGTCACCAACCTTGCTTTATGCTTATCAATATACCCATCTGCTTTAAATTTTAACTTAAATAACCATCTGCAACCCATGGGTTGTTTATCATTAGGAAGCTTTACTAGATCCCAGGTATTGTTCTTAATGGCTGATTCATATTCCTCCTTCATTACTTCCTTCCATTCATAACTTTTACTAGCTTCATAAAAATTAGAAGGTTCTGCAATGTTTAACATACCAGTCATGAGCGCATAATCCATATATCGAGTTGGTAACTGTTTTGGTCTTCTCTATCTCCTAAGTAGTGGGGGTTCAATTATTCTGCTGCTTTCTTCTCTTTGTGGACCGAACTCGATTCCTTCCACATTATCATGTTGCTACTACGGTTCCTACTATTGTTCCTGCTTCTGTTCTTGTTGCTGATTGATTCTTGTTTCACTATCCTCTTCTGGAAGTAAGGGTACATGCCATTCTTCATTGTTTTGAATAGGATTTCCATCATCAACCTATTCATGGAATATTTCATCTCTACTGATAAACACCTTGTGATTATCCAATGAAGGTACATTTAATGGCCTTAGAATCTAACTTCTTCCTATTCTTTGGGAACATGAGCAAAAGCTTTACAACCAAATACTTTAAGGTGACTTAATGCAGGCTTGAAGAAAAACAATGCTTCAAAAGGAGTTTTATACTCAAAACTTTTAGTAGGACTCCCATTCTTTAAATACACTGCATTATAAACATCTTCTGCCCAAAAACCAATGGTTGGATTCTTACCTTTCAACATAATGCCAGTGCACTCCACCAGTGTTCTTTTTTTCCTCTCATCTACTCCATTCTCCTGAGGAGTGTAAGGTGTTGTAAGTTGTTGTTGTATCCCATGCTTGTTGTAGTATTTGATGAAAATCCTTTTCTTGAATTCTCCGTGTTGATCTGATCGAAGAATCCTAATGAATTTTCCTTTCTACTTCTCAATCATGTTTATGAATTTTTTGAAATATTCAAAAGCATGACTTTTCTATCTAAGAAAATATACCCATGTGAATTGTGTATTGTCATCAACAAATATTAAAAAATAGAGAGCCCCACCTAACGATCTTGTCTGCATCGGGCCACATAATTCAGTGTGTACAATTTCGAGTATGTCCTTCCATTTTCTCTTTAATGGTATGAAATTCATCTTTATGCTCCTTACCGAATGCACATGCTTCACAATTAATATGCAACTTTTTTAAAACAGGAAGACCATCTACCATACCTTTGTTCCGCAACAGAAGGTGGTCACTGAAATTGATATGCCCAAGTTGTCAAATGCCACAAATTATCAGCAGACTTATCTGATCAAATCAAGGCTTGTTGTGGCATACTCTTCACATCTAGTTTGTAGAGTCCTCCTATGAAAATACCTATAGCAATAGGCTTCATCTGATCCAAAAATTATTTAATAATACAATGAGATTTAAATAATTCTAACTTGAGATTCTGATCTGTAATCTTTGATACGGAAATCAAGTTGTTCTTAATACCAAGAATATACCACACATCATATATATTCCTGATCTTTCCATCAGGAAGAGTAACAAGGACATCTCCATGTCCCTTGATCTGATACCCTCTATTATCTCCACAGTATACATTTACTCCAGTGTTGAATTCTATAAAATGTTTGAACCATTGATTTTTACCTCTCATATGTGAGGAGGCTCCATAATCTATGAACCAAATATCTAATTCTTTCTCCTCATTGGCTAAAGTAGTATCAACCTCAACCATAAAAAATCTGACATCCTGATTCTAATCTGCATCAGCATCAACCAAATGACCTGCATGTCTTCTCTGCTTGTACCTCACTTCATCTGCCTTTTTCTTATGGCAAAATTTAGTAATATGGCATATCTTACCACAATAAAAGCATTTAGGAGTAGAGTCATGTTTATGCGAGGTCATACCTTGTGGTTTCCTTTTTCTTGATGTGTTGCCTCCCCTGTGACCAGCCACTACTTTCCCTTTTGGTTTGAAGTTTCTCATCAATGCCAGATCTTAATTTTGAGGTTTCAGATACAACCTCCCTTCCTCTTCTTGTAGAAAAATCATAGTGAGATCCTCAAAGCCTAGAGTATTTTCTCTTGCATTCAATCTAGTTTATAAACATCTGATAATCATCCGTCATGCCGTTCATGGTAACTTTCACCAGATCATCATTTGCCACAGTTTGACCGATATCAGATAGTTTATCTTTAAATTCCTTTATCTGGGATATGAATGAAGAAATAAGCTCATTCTCCTCCATCTTGATTGAGAGAATCTTCTTCCTAAGGTACAAGGTTTGTCTGGTGTTTTTGGTCTCATACATATCCTTGAGAACTGTCCAAATTTCATTTCCTCTCTTGCAATCTCGAATATGAGGGATGATGCAATCTTTGACTGATAAATTGAGTAGCACCTTTGCCTTAATATCCCTTTTCTCCCAGTCTTGGATTGTTGTATTCGATCCACCAATTGTAGTAGTTGACTTGGCTTCATCGCTAGTGGAAATGCTATAAACATTTTGTCCCTGAAGCAGAGTTTGGAGCTTAAATTTCCAATTTGTGTAATTCGAACCATCAAGTTTATTAATCTCATTGAGATAAGCTTCGGCAATTTGATTATTCATTTTAGATGAATAAAAACTTCAACAACCCTAAAATGTAAAAAATACCCTGATCACTGAGAATTTTCTTCACAAAAAAAACGAAAATTTCCCTCAACAATACTAATTTCTCAAATTTCAATTCCATATCTCCTTTTAGATTATACTAGAGAGAAAAAAATGTCATAGGGAAGATTATTTATTCACCATCATGGGGAGGAGGAAGAATAACAAACCTCTCACTCAGTGCTGCCACAGTCACCAATCTTCTCATGGTCAATACACCTCCTCTGCACAAAGAGCAGAGCACCCCCAGTCTTCATGCGCAACTACTGCTTTTCACGACAACAAGCAATGTTGTCCACCACGCCCACCAAATCCTTCACACAGAAAGTCTGAGAGATTCAATCTCCATGCACTTCTCTTCAGTGATCAACCTAAAGTCATCTCGGCTTCCTTCTTCATGTGGCAAAAAATTAGGGCGATCTCCCCCTTCTACATGCAACCTCCTTAAAAGAAAAAGATGCGGCAATTCACCATTTTCCACACACACATCCTTGAAAAAACGCAGCAACTCAGATCGTGGCAGATCTTAAACTAGGCATATACGATTGGTCACATAGATACATCTGATTCCTACAACGATCGTTGTAGATGTACACCACAGCCTTGCGACGATGTGAAAAATAAAATCTGCATGAAGAGCCCAAGGGTATCATCGTAATCCCTCTTCAGTTTCGCAGCTTCTCGTCGCAATTACTCTTCATCTTCCTAGCGACAATGTAACATCCCACAACTTAGCGTATAGGCCTCTCTTTCATGTAGCTTTGATACCATGTCAACAGTTGCACATGGAAGAGATGAATTTGGCAAACAACATAGGAGGATCTCACAGGTGTAGATCACTAAAAACTCCTACAAGCAAATGCACCCGCTTCGGCTTCACATTAAACTCCAATAATAAATAGATACATTTTGTTAGGGATAGTAAAACATATCCCTAAATGATAGGAATTGAATGTCTAAAAAAAAACTTAATCATAACTAAGTAACAATATTCACCTAATCTCCATTAATTCTAACATGGACAACAAGGTTGGATTTCTGATTCTTCAGTCCATGGTCTGAGCACTAGTATGAATCCTTGTGTTTATTCTTTGAAAATATCATAATAGTTATAACCATAGGCTTATAATATGGGGTTCTACTTCCTATCTTCTTCCCAATGCATCGAATCTCCTTTTCGCTAACCCCTTCTATTCCCTTTGAGATTTTCTTTTATCTCTAGGAAGATAAGAATAACTGAATCTGGAAGGTAAAATTTCTATCTTGGTTTTCCTAAGTCAGTTCCAAGATACCCATTTGTGTTTTTTTTTCATGCATTTATAAAATAAACTTGTAGTTAATTTCACGAGTCAAAATTCTCATGGTTTATTCCACACCGTCTATATAGTTTTTCACAAAGTAAATGTAAGTAACAGTTTTCCACAAAGTAAGTGTAAGTAACCCCACATATAGTTACTTTTTATTGAGGGTGTTATATTGATCTTACTTTCTTTCTGTAAGTAAGAGGTTCATGATTTGGGCTCACTATAATAACATTGTATTAGTATTTTCAAGTTTCTATATTAATATTTTGTAAAATTGTCTTGTTTCCAAACAATTTTCACTATTTTTATGATGAAATTTATTTGAAATAGTAAAACATTAAAATTTAATTTAATTTAAAATTATAATTAAATTTAATAATGGCTTGAAAAGAAACTAAATTAAATAAAAGTTATTAAATAAGTCAAAGTCCCTATTTTCAAAAGGTTTAAAAGGTAATATTTTTTATAATAATTTATTTTCTTTATTTTAATTATCAATATATCATAATTATCATTATTATTATTTTATTTGTTATTACATTCAAATTTAGTTTCAAAAAACATTGTGGGCCAACTCAAAACCTTACCCCTATGTCCTAACTAGGACTATTATAACTAATTTATAATAATGTGACTAACTAATTCAATGTTCTCATTTGTTAATACATTCAAATTTGCTTCCAAAGTAATTTGTGAGCCAAATTGAAAGCTTTCCATCTAATATGACCTTGTTGTAGGCCTCAAATTTTACTAAAAATAGCTTAATTATATTGATAGGTATATTTATTTTAGAATATGTATTCTAGAATTTTAATTTAATCATTAGTAGATATTAGGGGAGAGTGAAGATTTATCCTCCATAGAATAGGTCATGCTCTACATGGTAGTATATATAGATCAGGCTTTAGATTTATCCTCAATTAGTTATGCTTTCTTAATTAATTTATCTCAAACTAATTAATTAAAGAACATGTCATATCAACAAGTGCCATATTGTGTATGTATTATTGATAAGTTATAATGTTGGCCCATGATATTCTAACAAAAGCTATTTACAAATTAATAACTTCCATTATAAAGTGGGGTAAAACTCCATGGTAAGGTATATTGTTTAATTCATATACTAATTATTTTATAACTAATAATGATAATAATTTAAAATAAAGTTGTAATTTAATTAATTTTTATGGTTGTGAGATGTGTTTTGATGCCCGAATTGATGACTATTGAGATGTGCATTATCTAACTTATAGACAAAATAGACTTTTTCACAGGAATTCACCAAAATCAAGCAATACATTTTCAACTAATGTTTTACTATGCCATCTACATTTACTAATCATTTAATTTATATAGTCGCACAACTAAAATAAGTTAAAACTATTTTCAACCTAGTCATGAAGGTTAATCCACAAAATATGGGGAAGGTTGACTATTAACTATTTATAATCCACGAAATATCGCAAAGTACTCTGAGTTTCGTGGCTTCATTCCAAGTTAAATGTAAAAAATAAAAAAAAAGGTTAAAACAATTTCCAACATTCACAAAATATTTCCCTTGGAGCAAGGCTTCATGAATTCACCAAAATCAAGCAACACATTTTCCACTAATTTTTTACTATGCCATCTACATTTACTAATCATTTAATTTATATAGTCGCACAAGTAAAATAAGTTAAAACTATTTTCAACCTATTCATAAAGGTTAATCCACAAAATATGGGGAAGGTTGACTACTAACTATTTATAATCCACGAAATATCGCAAAGTACTCTGAGTTTCGTGGCTTCATTCCAAGTTAAATGTAGAAAAAAAAGGTTAAAACAATTTCCAACATTCACAAAATATTTCCCTTTGGAGCAAGGCTTCATGATTAGCAACCATGTTTTATCCATATGGTAACATGTTTTATCGATATGGTACTCTCATTTTCCCGTACTTTCATTCCACATTAAATGAAAGGAAAAAGAAGAAGGAAGAAGTTAAAACTTTTTCTAACATTCACCAAATGTTAGAGCAAGGCTTCATAATTAGGGTGAATTTTTTACCCAAAATAGTTAAATGAAAAAGAAAAAGAAAAAAGGTGAAAAGTATTTCCAACATCCACTAAGTGTTTCTCTTTGGAGAAAGGCTCCATAATTAAGGTAGATGTTTTACCCAATTTCATTAAATGAAAAAAAAAAAGTCAAGGAAGAAGAAGTTAAAAGCTTTTCTAACATTCACCAAATGTTTCCCTTTAGAGCAAGGCTCCATAATTAGGGTCGATGTTTTACCCTAAATAGTTAAATGAAAAATAAAATAAAAAAGTTCAAAACTATTTCAAACATCCACCAAATGTTTCCCTTTGGAGAAAGGCTCCATAATTAAGGTAAATGTTTTACCCAATTTAGTTAAATGAAAAAAAGAAGTTAAAACCATATTAGTAGACCCAAAATAGTTAAATGAAAAAGAAAAAGAAAAGTTAAAACTATTTCCAACATCCACCAAATGTTTCCCTTTGGAGAAGGGCTCCATAATTAAGGTAATTGTTTTACCCAATTTACTAAAATGAAAAAAAGAAGTTAAAACCATATTAGTAGACTAGGTGAAGACCAACTGAAACCCCTACCATCCCCCAAAGGTTCTCATTTTATTAAAAATAGCTTAATAATAAGTTAAAGCCATTTCAAAGTTTGGATTTTTTGTAATGCTAAAGTTAAGTAGGTCAAAACCTCTTATTCAAATTTTCATATATACTGATCTACAACAAGGATCATGTTCAACATGTTGACATGGTGATTAAACTAAGAAACAATTATATGCAAAAACCTCCAAATGTTTCTTTAGAGTATAGGAGGTGGAATATTTGGGTCATATTGTATCTCATAAGGGTGTGAAGTTAGACCCTAAAAAAAGGAAATCCATTAAAGAATGGAAAATCCCCACAACCATAAAGCATCTTCTAGGATTTCTCGGGTTGACAAGCTATTATCGCAAGTCTGTTAAGAATTATGGGAGAATAGTGGCACCTCTAATATCATTACTAAAGAAAGATGCATTTTCTTGGACTCCACAAACAATGAATGTCTCTGAACATATTAAGAGGAAATGTGTTAAGCATCGATCTTAGCTACAACAGACTTCCCAAAAACTTTTATTGTAGAATGTGATGCTTCAATAAATATAATTGGTGTTCTTTCAATGAAAGAAGGAATACCCATTTCTTTTGAAATATGTCCAATCAAAGGAAAGTATTTAAACAAACCTATTTATTAGAAGGAAATTTTCGAAATACTATATGCGCTAAAGCAATGATGATCTTACCTAATGGGAAGATACTTCAAGTTAAAACCAAATCATGACAATATTAAATACCTTTTGGAACAAAGATTATTTTCAGAAGAGCAACAAAAATGGGTGAAAAGTATTTTGGGTTATGAATTTGAAATCATCTACAAAAAATGGAAGGAAAATAATGTTGTAGATGCACTCTCAAGAAACGATGAGGATGCAGAAACATTACTTTGTGCAATTTCTATTATCAAACCTCAATGGATAACCTAAGAAAGTGATGAATGAAATAATGATGAAGAGGTGTGGTAACTCATTCAAAAGTTGTGGCGAGATCCTAGTACATTTGATACATTTAGATGGAAAATGGTACAATTATCACTTATACCTTTGTAAGAATTCCTAACTCAAATAAAATATTCTTTTGGAATTCCATACCTCTCCCTTATGAGGGAACTTAGGATTTTTAAAAACTTACAATAGGGTCAAGAAGGAATTTTTTTGGGATAGCCTTAAATCCGATATTCAGATTTTTGTGGCAGAATGTTTTATTTTCCAACAAAATAAAGTTGAGAAAATTAAGACCCCGGGTCTATTATAACTTTTAGTCATTCAAAGTTGGCATTGGGAGAAGGTCTCAATGGATTTTATCGTAAGTTTACCCATGTATGAAGGCAACCGTGTTAGGCCCCTATACTACTAGTGTAACCCCTTATTGTTATTTATACAACCCACTTATTATATTGATGTACCCACGCAGTGCCCATATTGTTACTATTGTACCCCATAGAAGCCCACTATTGTTATTATTGTGCCCTTACATTATTATTGTTATGTCAGCTCTGATTATGTTATGACCCCTTAGACTCCTATATATAGAAAGGAGGTCTTTTAATTTGTATCATTCAAGAATTTTTCGTTTATGTAATGTAAAGGAGGTTGCCCCCTCGAAGAGGCTGAATTCTAAGGCCTTGATCTATCTTTTCTTGAGCTGGTTTCATAACATTTGGTATCAAAGATTTGGATTCTAGGGTTTCGCTGCTCCAAATAGGTCACCGTGGAATTTTCACTATAACTGTTTTTCTGCAATGTTTCAGAAGCTAAAAAAAAAACCTATTTGAGAAGAAATCGCGTTGAACCTCAGGTCCAAATTTCAGGTCTTTTTGTGTGATATTTGCGGTGATATGATCTGAGGAACTTGGTCTTTTTGCAGACTCCTGAATTACGTTCCAAACAAGTGACCTGGGGAAAATAGTCGTAACTTTCTCTCTGAGCATAAGATTTAAATTTCGTAAGAAGGTACAGAAAGAGGACAGACTATAGTTTCGTGTAGATATTTTTCAAAGCCAAAGGGAAAAACATTGACTCATGGCACGTCATACAAGTTCGCTCTACTGAACTAGTCTATAATCAAGTCACTATGGGAGATTTCACATAACTCTTGCTTGGAGAATCCAATTTGGATTAGATTGGTGGAATTGGAAAGAGGACGCGGAGGACTACTACAGGTCGCAATTTCAGAACTTAAAGCTTTGAAAGTACAGAGTTACAATCATTTCAATATCGAGCTCCTAAAATCAAGAAAAAGCAATATGAGGAAGTTTGATGGCAAGGATCCGGTAAATTGGATACTTTAGATGGAGCAATATTTTGATCTACATGGTGTACCACTGTTACCAAAAGGTATGTATTGCATCTGCATATTTAGAACCGGATCAATTTTTATGGTATGAAGGGCTTTGTTCTCGTAAACAACTTGTTACATGGTCAATTTTCACGGAAAACCTTACCATCTACAATGGAAACTCTCATTTCTTTATCTTCCAAAGAAGAAATAGAAAGTAAATTATTTTTCAAACCTGGGGCATAGAGGATGTTTTTTAGGTGTATCTTTTCTCCACTTTCTAGCTTCAATGATGTATATCCAAAGGCCTTGACTACATAGCTATAGTTGTCTCCAAGCTCAACTGCATATGATGATGATACATTTTATAGAGTATAAACTTGTCCGCTTTATACTATCATGTTTCTTGAGGATCCACTATCAATAATCTCTGCATTTTCATCGTAAATTGTACCTGTAAGTGTAGCCAAGAATGCTTTATGCTTGACTCTCCTAGATAGATTGTAGATCATCCTTCGAACTAGGTTTCCTGAAATTTTCATGAGATTGTGTACCATCTTAAAAGAAATTTCCATTCCGTTATATTTTCTTCAATGATTACTTTTCCTTCCTTCAATTAATATCCAACAAAGAAATCTTCAACTAGTCATTCTTTCATCGTAGCTATGATACCATGTTGAGAAATCAATAAATATAGATAATAGGGTTTGGTCCCTCTTTCTTAATAATTACTTGTGATTTATGTTTTCCTCTTTTAATTCTTTGTTACTTTATCTTTCATCAAGAAATTACAAAATAAAATGTATAAATATTACAAGAACAAGGAACACAAGCTATAGGCACTCAGTTAGGGAAAAACCCTTATTTAGTGGAAAACCCAGTCAAATTCTTCCACTAAAATATTCAAATCAAGATGAGATAATCCAAGAGAATTTTGACCTAGATAAATACCTTCTCCATTAACTAAGTCATACCTTCCTTAACTTTTATGTATTCTTCCAAAGTCATCAAGTGTCAGTTTCTGAGATGCAGCTTCAATCCTGAATTTCAGGCCTGCACCTATTCTAGAAATTCTGGCTCCCAACTACTTGTCCACTCTAGAAGCCTTAAATGTAGGATATGCCATAGAAAATAAATAAAATAGCATGAAACCCATGCTTAAAAAATATTTTGATTTCACAATAAAATTTTCGTTTGAAAAAAGCAATTATGAAGATGAACACTAGTTACAACCTTCAACAATTATTCTAGCCATTAATTGTTAGAAAATGTAACTGGTTTCAGTCTTCATAATTGTAAGTGTACTCATGTCATTATGTATATCTTATGTTACAATAAAAACAAGGAAAAAAATGTTATTTTAAGCATGTGTTTCATGATCCATTTTTTATGGTCATCTTGGTCAAAGCATGTACTTCATTCCTCTAGGGTCTTTCATGTCAAAAGAATATTTTTTTCATGAGTCAAACAAGTCCTTTCCATTTTGTATAAGGCCCTATTAGGTAAGTTTTAACATGTAAAATATATTTATTTCAAGTCTAGAAAGTTCTACAGGCCTCCTAACGCAAGTCTCCCCTGGAAGTGACAAGTTGTCATAAAGAAGTGAATTCGACCTCATAAAAATCCTATAAATATAAGCAAAGTAAACCTCATCTAGCACCAATTCAATATCATCAATAAACAAGGTTGATCTGTAGCAAGGAGCATCAAGAAAGCTAAAGCAAAGGTCAACGAAGCAAGTAGAAGACAAGAAGATAAGGGAAAATATTCTTTTGGGACTTATTCTCTCAAACATGTGAAGGTTAGGGTTTTTTCAGTCTGAAAAATACAGGCTGAACTTGCAACTTGAAGGTGGGGGATTAAGTTGAAGCTAGAAGCCAACTGAAGCAGGATTGACTCTTATTGTCTTGGTTGATCTTTGACCTAATTAGAAGGTCCTCTTGGACGAATGACTTGGTACTTAGAGGAGGACTTGGTCTAGGGTTTTTGGTATTGGTTTTCTCATTTGAATTGATTCTATATGAAGAGAATATATCTTTTGGGCTTCCCCTTGGATGTGTTTTTCCCTCGCTTGGAGCCTATTACTTGTGTCCATTGTATCTATTACTTTTCGACTTAATAATTGTTTGATGAAAAATGTCTAATAAAGAAACGTAACGAGATAAATAGGGTTCACAAGAAATTATTAATGTTAAGGATAATTTTAATTTATATCTTCCCTACTACATTCAAAAACATGGTATCAAAGCTAAGGTGAAAAAGATAAGGCAACTGGAAGTTCCTCTTGAACATTTTACTTGTCAAAGGGAATCATTTGCAAAAAGACACAAAGGTAGAAGAAGAATATCTATTGACCTAGAAGGAAGAGTACCACATCAAGTCATTGTTGAAGAAAACCTCATCATCAATATTTCATTAGAGGAAGAAAGTATAAGTTGTTATTGAAGACTCTCTAGTGCATCATCTTGAAGAAGATAAAGAATTAAGGAATCTTGGGATCACCATTCACTCTTTGAAGCTATTTTATGATAACATTTCTAAAGGAATCCTAGAATAAAGCAATCTAGGGTATCATTGAAGTATCCTTTAAGGTGTTGAAAGCATCAAGATAGTTTGAGACACCATGAAAAGAGTTGATAAGTAAGTATTATATTGTCTTCTATGTCTCAATCTATAGATCATGTGACTACATTTTGCAAGGAAAGAAAAAAGCTTGTTGGATCAAAAAAATTCCTAGCATGGAAGAACAAAATTGACTTAGAAATCATTGAAATTGAAGTCATTGTAGTTTCTAACCCCGTACAAAAATTACCTGCATACGAATTCTAAAAAAAAAAAAAATAATAGCGAGATCATAAAACATAAAATAGATCTACACAAATATTTTCCCTTTGATCACAAAACCCAAACAACCAGATTGATTTTTCATTATATTCCTTTCAATGTTACAATACACATATATACATGCCGAAGCATCCATCAACCCCAATCCATTAACCTAGATTAGGACATAATTGTAGTTCCCTCGACCGAATCTACAAAATACCATGGGTAGAAAACCATCATGCCCAAAACCATGTGTGAAAACCATGCACAAAACCATAGGTAGGTTTTCCCACCTAATATAGGGTCCAAAAAAAATCCCCCCTCAAACTCCCCTGTAGGGGGGGCTGCAGCCCCATGTACGACCCCCCTCCTATACCTTGTGCAACAAACAAGGGGGTGCTATTACAGGTGGGGCTAATCATGGAAATAATATAAGACACACCCAACATTCTCTCACTCATTGTTTCTCTTTCCATGGGGGGAGACAAGAGAGCTTAGTCATCGGTCTGGCCCTTCAATGCCCATGATTCTCTACACCAAGAGAACTTATCAATGCTCATAGACTTTGTCCCATCTGCAATATTCTTCAAAATTTCCAGCTTTACAAGAAACACCATTTTTTCCTCAACCATATCCCTCACAAAGTGATACTGAACATGAATGTGCTTTGTCTTTGAATGATAAGTAGGTTTCTTTTCCAAGAAAATTACACTTTGGCTATCATAGTCTATCCTTGTAGCTCATTTTACCAACCCCATACTTGGACTCAAGCTCTGGAACCAAACTACTTCCTTGCTTGCACGAGGGGTTGCCATGTATTATGCCTTTGTAGTTGAAAATGCCACTACATATTGTCTCTTTCTCATCCAACTAACTACACCTGCAAATAGGTTAAATACATACCCACTTGTAGATATTCTTTGATCTAGATCTCCATCCCAATCTGCATCAACAAATCTACGGATGTCCGAAATGCTATCCAATCCTAGTCTTCCTTGGTAGCACAAATAATAACCACTAGTGCCACACAAATACCTCAAAACTTCCTTCACTTCTGTCCAAATCTTCTTCCCTGGTTTTGAAATAAATCTATTCAATACTCCCACTACATGTGAAATGTCTAGTCTAGTACAAACCATTGCATACATCAAGCTACCGACTACACTTGCATATGGACCACGAAATAAGTCCTCTTCATCTTCTTGTGTCTTGGGACACTGTTCAACAGATAAGTTTACACCAATATGAATAACAACATTTACCTTTTTACTATCATGCATATTAAACCTCTGCAATATTGTTTTTACATACTTACTCTGGTTCAGCTAGATCTTCCTCTTTGCTCGATCTTATTTAAATTCCATGCCCAAAATATAGTTTGCAACACCAATATCTTTCATATAAAATTTGGAGGAAAATTGGGTCTTCAATTCCTCGATAATTTCTTTGTTATTTCCAATCACCAAAATATCATTCATATATAAGACCAAATAAATAACACAATCACCAATTAATTTAAAATGCACATAGTGATCTAGTTTTCTTTTGGTGAAGCCAATTCCTTGTATATATGTATCAAATTTCCAATACCACATCCTTGGTGACTGTGTCAACGCATACAAAGACTTTTTTAACCTACAAACAATTTATTTCTTACCGTTCACCAAAAAGACTTTAGGTTTCTTCATGTAGATCTCTTCTTCTAGATCTCCATGAAGAAATGATGTCTTCACATCCATATGTTCTACCTCAAAATAAAAAGGAGAAATAACAGATAAATATAATCTAACAGAAGCTACCTTGGCAATAGGAGAAAAAATATCGCCAAAATCAATTCCTGACACTTTGGAATAACTTTTTTCTACCAACCAAGCTTTGTATTTCTCCACCTTTCCTTTTACATTCATATTCTTCTTAAACACCCATTTGCTAGAAATGGGCTTCCTTCCAGCCGACAATTCCACTAGATCACAAGCCTCATTTTTATGCAAAGATGCTATTGCACCAATAATGGCCTCTTTCTAGAGTTTTCCATCCTCTAAATCTACTGCTTCCATGACAGCTTTTGGATCATCATCAGTAATAGATAAAGAAAATTTTGAATAGAAAGTAGCTCGACTATACCTTTTTGGACGCCTTCTTTCTCGAACTGATCTTCCCATAGCTGGAGTTTGTGGCTCTTCATATTCTAATTCCTCTTTTGTTGTAGGGTCTCATTCCTCCTCCTTTCGCTCAAAATCTATATTCTCAGGTTCCTTTGGTAGGACTTCACATTTAATAATATCTTTCATGTCTCTCAACACCACATCATGATTGTACACAACCTTCCTTTTTTCTAGATTCGAAACCTTATAACATTTTAAACCATCCTGATACCCAAAAAAGATGCACCATTCAGATTTACTATCCAACTTGGTTCTTTTCTCCTTCAGAACATGTATATATGCATAAAATCCAAATATCCTCAGATGTGAAAGAGATGGTTACTTACAAGTCCATACCTCTTATGAAGTCTTATCCTCAAACATTGATGAAAGTGATCTATTGACCTGGTAACATGCAGTCTCCACCGCCTCTACCTAGAATTATTATCCAAACCTAGCACAACTAAGTGTGCTTCTTTCATTTTCCATCAACGTCATGTTCATTCTTTTTGTAACTCCATTTTTCTGAGGTGTGTATGGAGTACTCTTCTGCCATGCTATACCACATTTCCTGCAGAACTCTTCAAATTCCTTCTTACAAAACCCTCCACCATTATCTGTCATCAACACCTTTATCTTCTTCTCTATCTAGTTTTCCACTAGAGAGTTAAATTCTTTAAACCTGTCAAATAATTCAGATTTATTCGTAAGGAAATATATCCATGTATTACTTGAGAAGTCATATATAAATGATATATAGTACACAAAATTACCTAGTGATGGAACTGACACAGGTCCAAACACATCACTGTGCACAAGCTCTAATATTTGTTTCGCCCTCTTAGTACCAGAGGGGAAAATCATCCAGTTATGTTTCCCATATAGACGATTTTCAAAGAAATCAAAATATAGAGAGAAATTAGACATGCCTTCTACCATACCATTATAATCTATCTAAGTATTTGATACCATAGCATGGTCCTTTCCCTAGAGACCACTATATTTTCTCCTCCACTTTCAAGAACCAAAAAATTGTTGCACCCATCAATAAGAGGGCTACCCTGAACCTTGTACAAAGTTCAAATACAAACTCCCTGCATAAATACTAGTATTTGTTGAGCCATCTAACAAGTATATTTGGAAAACACTGTAGTTACACCTGCATCATCCAACTTGCTTACAAAAATTAGATTTCTGGCTAATGCAGGAATATGTGGAACACCTAAAAGTGTTTTAATCCTTCCACCTTACAAATTCAACTTGACTTTTCCACGATCGATGATTCCAGCCTTACTGTCATCCACTAAGAAGACATCAACACCATCATATTTATTATACTCATAGAACCACTCCCTGTGGGGAGTGAAGTGAAAGGATTCACCTAAGTCAGTCAACCATGCCTCACAATCTACATGTGTACTTGAAGAAGTAGCAAAGTACACATCCCCACCTTCATTTGACGTGGTTTTTTCCTGTACAGAAGGAGAATCATCATATCCCTTCCCTTTCTCAGGAGCTTTAGATCTACAGTCATTTTTGAATTGTCCTTACTTTCCACATTTCCAGCACACATTTATAGGTTTTCTTGGAGATTTAGATCTCCCTCTAGATTTAGGATTCCGACTCAATGATTTTTTTTGTTTCTGTTCTAGTACCATCCTCATAAAGACAAGGCATCACCATTATGGCCCTCCATATTTTTCCGTCTCATCTCCTCTAACAACAAGGATGAGACTATTTCATAAAACTGTATGGATGTCACATTGCTACCTATTGCAATAACCAGACCATCCTAGAAATCTGGTAGAGAACATAAAAACTGATGCATTTATCTTCATTTGACATTTTGATATTAATTGATAAAGAATGTCTTACCATTGTATTAAAGGCTTTCAAATTCTCTTTCACCGAGTCTCCATTCTTCATCCTTAGGTCATACAACTTTTGTTCGTAGCAACATCTTATTCACGAGAGACTTAGACTGGTATAAAGTCCATAAATTTTCCCACAAATCCTTCACCAAAGCTTCTGCTAATACATTCAACAATACTGAATCTCAGATACATAACTGTATTGTTCTCTTTTCCTTTCGATCCAACTTCACCTAATCTTCAACCAACATAGCCATTAGTTTAGTACTTAGATATATTGTGATCCATTGGTCTTTCTCGACCAATAGATCCTCCATCTTGGGTTTCCACAACTCTAAAATCTTACCATTAAATTTTTATATCTCTATCTTTTCAATGCTTGCCATCTTATTTCACCACAAGAATTGATCCCAAAGATCTCCCACTGAACAGGGTCTGCCACAGGCTCGAGCGAAACCCCTCAGCAGTAAAGGTGTCCCCTTCAAGACCAAACAAATTTGATACCAAATGTAGGTTTTAACCCCGTACAAAAATTACCTGCACACGAATTTTAAAAATAAAAAATAAACAATGGTGAGAGGATAAAACATAATATAGACATACACAGAGATTTTCCCTAGATCCCGAAACTGGGACTACTAGATTGATTTTTCATTATATTCATTTCAATGCTACAATACATATATATACATTCTGAAGCATCCATAAACCATGGATTAGAACATAACCTTAGTTCCCTTGACTGGATCTACAAAATACCATGGTAGAAAACCATTATTCCCAAAACCATGTGCGAAAACCATGCAAAAAACCATAAGTACATCCCCCCACCTAATATAGGGTCCACATTTCTTTCCCCAGGGCGTTGCCTCAAACTCTGTAGAGGGGGCTACTACCCCCCTCAAACTCCCCGATTTAGGGGGCTTCCACCCCGCTTGTGACCCCCCTTCTACGCGTGGTGCAACAAATAGGGGGTGTTATTATGCATGGGCCTAGTTTTGGAAAGAATATAACACACACCCAACAACCATGGAATATGTCCTTGGTGAAGTAGTTGTACTAGACAGAGAGAAGACTCAAGAGTTAAAAAAACTACAAGAAAGGAGAATTAAGGGCACAAATAATAATTGTTGAATCTATTAAAGACCATCTTGTTACCTTTGTTATTTATTTGAAGACATCCAAGTTTAGATATGATGAATTGGTAAAGTTGCACTCCATAAGTACATCATGTAAAAATATTTGCTTGAGGAATAAACTATATATAATAAATAATTAAAAGGATGAGGACATGGCCACTTATATAATGAAGATATCACAAATAAGGGATCAATTATAAGGCCTCAGGGAAATCGTTTCTGACACTAAAATTACCATTTGTGTACAAAATTATTTTCCACCTGATTAGAAAATTTTTGTAACTAGCATCTACTCAAAGTAGGATACTACACCTTTCAATGATTTTTGTGCTCAATGTATCTTGGAATAATCTAGTATTAAGGCAAGGGATGACATTGAATCAAACAAAAGGTCTCAATCCTTTATTGTAGTGTCCAAGAATTTGAAGAAATGAAAGTTTCGAAATCCCAATGCAAGAAAAACTCTCTCCAAGCTCAATGATTTATATGTAATAAGTATGGTCACCTTAAGAGGAATTGTTCAAAAAAATAGAACAACAAAAGAAGGGAAAGAAGAGGAGCTCACATATTTGAAGAAAATGGAGAGGCTGAGAAGAAGCCAAAGGAGAAGCTCCCAAAGATCTTTAGTACTAAAAATTCCATCTATGTTAGCTTCTTTATAAGGGTACTTGGACCATATTAAATATTACAATTCGTCCAAGAATTTTATAACATCATGTTAAAGGTAGTCATTTCGAAAAGAGGGATCATCAAGATCCTCTAAGAACCATCATTCTAGAAGTTTCTTGGAAAAAGCATTAAGAAATGACTAGCATATATTCCATATGGTATGGAAGAAATACTTTTGAAAGATGAAGGGATGGAGATGGTCAAGTTGTAATGAACGAAATAAAGAAAGTATTTCTACCTTGGAAAAGAAACAGATTGTCGACAAGTATAAATAAGTAAGCTCGTTCAAGAAAGGATGGTTAGATGGTTGTATGGAAGCAAATGTATGCATATTTTAAATAACTCTTCTTTAGGGTAAGGTTCATATGTACAAGAATCAAACAAGAAGGGTTGGCTATGAGAATGTGCTCAGGAAGTCTTCCATATGGTTTCATGATGCTTAGAAGAAGAAATTTGACATGTTTTATAACGGCTACAGATCAAGAATCTCTCACAATATTGCATGCCATAAATGAAACAATATTAATCAACATCAAGTATAGTCTCTAGAAGAAAGAAAGGGATTTAATAATGAAAAATCAAAGAAAGATATAGTATCCTAGTAATCAAGTTTGATCCATGGGAACCCTAATTAAAAGTGGATGCATGGAGAAATATTCTTGGATCATGCAAAAGGATGTCGATATCAAAAGACTCGAGTAAGAAATCACTTTGACAAAAGGGTCATCATGATAAGTTAAGTATAATGTTACTATTTTAATTTTGGTTATCTGGTTAGAATATTATATTTCTTCCTGAAAGGATGTTGTAGAAATACACAACGATAGTTGAGGTAAGTTCAAATGTTGATGTTAAAACTTGATTCAAAGAACATATGGATTGAATGATTCTTTTTGATAATCCTTAAAGGATTTCAAACTCTAGATTTTTATGTCATCACCTTGGAATTGAAAGGTAGCAGTGTAAGAAAATAACATGATGTTCATGTTCCTACATCAACAAATATGACTTTCATGTTTAAGAGGGAGATATGATTGGCTTTAAGTTTGAAAACGATCAACATAATTCCTTCATTGATGATGAATAGAGGATAGTGATATGCAATATTGATGGCTTGAATCATGTCACAAGAATGAAGGGAAAAGGTTACTCTACAACATCTAGGTGGAAAGAGAGATCAATATTAATAAATAGAAAGGAAATAAGGAGTTGTGCAGCTATAGCCATGAATAATTGGTAGTTGATACACTTATGGAAATAATATAGAGATCATGTGGCTATGACTTCCCACTTGAAAGGAAGTGAAATAATCTCCTATATTATTTGACAGCGGGTGAGGATAACAACAGATTTATATTCTCTCCTTCATGTGTCATGCACTAGGACATGACTAACAGTCGTATGTCTTAGTGAAGGCCATGGAGAGAGAATGGTGAGTGGAGGATTGGATAAGAAGCTATGATTTCCTTGAGGAGATAAAATACAATATAGGATGTGGACCCACACTCTTTGAGGATTAGATAGGTATTCAAGGCAAGAGTTGTTGAAGAGGACTATTTATCTTTAATATTGGGAATCCAGGATAATAATAGTCCTAAAAAGACATACCTAGTGAACATATGGATGGGGTATGTACCTTGAAGAGGTAGCATGGTATCTCATGTAAAGCCCCCCAACATTACATTCATGTATAAGAAAGATATTATCAAGTTAAGACCTCACTATGTTGACAATTCTAGTTCTAATGTTGATTCTTAAATATGGCTTACTAATTCGACTCTTCTTGTGAGAACTCTACAGTTTAAGAATAAACATGTACCGGATGTATAATTATAAATGCGTCCCTAATTAAGAGGGAATGTTGGAAAATGTAACTAGTTATGGTCTTCATAATTTTCAATCTACTCAAGTCATTGTAAATATTTTGTTATAAGAAACAAAAGAAAAAAAAATGACTTTGACCATGGGTTTCATGCTCCATATTTTATGGCCATCTCGGTCAAAGTGTGTCCTCCAAGATTCTAGGATTTTTCATGGAGTCAAAAGAGTTATTTTCATTTGTATAAGACCCTATTGGGAAATTTGTAACATGTAAAAGATATTTATTTAGAGTATAGAAATCTCTACAAGCCTCCTCAAACAAGTCGGCACTGGCATTGCTAAGTAATCCCGAAGAACGTAGTTTCACCTCATTGCAAGACTATAAATAGAAGCATATTTGACCTCATTCAACATCAATTCAATCTCATCAATCAAGAAGTTTCATCTGTAATAAGAAGCATCAAGAAAGATAAATTTAAGGTTAAAGAAGCAATTAGAGGACAAGAAGATAAGTGAAAATATGTTTCGGGGCCTTATTCTCTCACACGTGTGAAGGTTAGGGTTTTTATAGCTTCCAGGGTTTTTCCCTAGCTTGGAGCCTACTACTTGTTTCCATTGTCTCTATTTTTTTAACTTGATAAATTTTTGATGAAAAATACTAATAAAGAAACATAAGTAGATAAATAAAGTTCACCATAAATTATTAAGGTTAAGGAGAATTTGAATTAATAGTTTTCTCCAACTTAGAATCCTCGAAGATTACTAATCCAAAATGAGTATGATTGTTAATACTGAAATAATAGAATCATGATAATTAAATCCAAAAAAATCAATTATGATAATTTCATTCATTATAATTACTACTTGGATAAAGAATTTTCATACAAATATATAGGAATTTACATTCATCACCAACTCAACTGGAATTATAACATTGAGAAAATGATGATTGGAGTTTGGAAAACATAATATGGGCTTGAAAAAAATTATAAGTCGAGCGATCTTTGGGTTTGGGGTAAGAAAATGTTCCTCCTTAAGACTCTCATCGCACATATTATTTTATGTGGGTGTGAATTTTTGGGTTCTTGGATATATAAATAATCATAGAGAAATATTGAGCTTGTTCAAAAGAAATTTTTAACCTACAACCTCAATATTAAAGGGAATACTCCCTACCATATCGTCCTAATTGAAGCTAGCATTTCCCCCATTGAAAGTATGACTATTGTTAGCTATCTCATGTATAATAAGAAGATATACAACATGAAATCCAAGAGGTTCCCAAGAATTATTTCTAACTCTATCCAAAACCCCCACCTTTGGCTCAAGCACAGCTGACATAAGGATGCTCAGTATTCACTAGACCATTGGGGAGTAAAAAGGGAGATTGTCTTGAAGAACAATGAAAATATTAAAAGCATCATTAATTCAAAATTTAAGGACAAATTATGGGAAGATAAGGAGTAATAAGGAAGTAGGAAGCTAAGGTGTTGAAGCCCCAAAAATCGGGTCGACAACAAGGGGGATACTCACCCGGTCTGGATCTTGGTTGACAGCTCCTTATCTGTTTGGTATAGTGAGTCCAACTGGGGATAATGGGACCTGTTTCCCAATCTAAGGGTATGTGTGTGCAGAGTTGAATGTTGCTGATCTAAAGTTCATATCTGAGCTACTTTAATCTAACTCTATGTTATTGTAATCTAATGAAAACAACACATCTAATATATGCTAACCCAGTGTGTAATTCTTATATTATGCAATCTAAAGAGATTTCAAATAATAGCTGGTAATAAAGATCATTCAACAATTATAAGAATAGAAATCAGTTAAGATGAACCACTTTGCATAAAAAGTTAGGCAAAACAGTTGTGAACAGCATATCACATAATAAGTTATTCACACATTAAACATAAATAAATGGCTCCACCGTACAAAAGTGCCAAATGGTAACACAAACATTCATGTAATAACATATAAACAACTAAAAACTATATATTTCTTTAAGAATATAAGCAGAAATGATCAAGAGATAAAAGTACCATTTATGACTGGTCCTACTCATAAGCTTCAAGCAACAATGATTTATCTTTCCTTGTTCTAATATCTACTAAGAGTATAGAAGTGCAACATCAGTAGCAGATATCAAATGCAAACATTAATAAATCTCGATCCTGCCATTCATCAAAACTTCCTCTGAGGGTGCAAAAGTGCATGTTCTGAGGATACATTTTTGACAAATTTCTGGACCCTTCTCTAAGTGCATGAGAAGGGTTTAAATACTGTTAACTAAATAACCTAATTACATAAATTTGGGATACGGTTTTTTTAAATGACCGCCCTCTTTCTAAGCAAACTTATTTCTAAAAACTGAATCTAATTCCTAACTATTTCTGCATTTACTCCTTGATGTTGCAAGCATTCATCATTTGCCTGGGAAGAGTCGGCTGGTTGCTTTCCGCTTTTGTTTGAGTAAAGCAAATAGGAATGGCAAGTGCTGGCACTATTTTTTAGTAAATTAGAAGATATTTTTATGGATCATCCTCTTGCCAGGTGATTTCACTACGTATATACTTGGTAACATCCCCAATTTCCCTCAAATTGTTTCTACTTTTTCTATCTTGGCTTCCGGACTTGTGAATGACTAAGCAAGTTAGGGACTTTGATTTCTGAACAATTTTCTTAGCGATGCGCGATTAGCGCTAAGCGCCAATTGCGCATCGAAAACTGCCTCCGTTCTTTGATTCGGGCCTTTCTGATGCGTTTTTTTGTCTGTAGCACCTTTTCCTTTTCTGGGCGTAAGCTTTTTCAGAATTTTGTAAACATGATGTTTTTTGTGAGCTTTTTACCCTCGGTGTTGGATCACCTATTGATATGAGCATCTATTCAGTAATGCTCTGGAACCTATGGTTCCGCTGCATGTGGTATTCGTTTATGGGGGCATCTCTTCTCTGTCTCCGAGCATTGACGCTTTCCCTTTTCCTTAGATGTTTCCTACGCATTGCTCCATGTTGTTCTTGCTTTTCATTCCTGCAGTTCACGTAAAGGAAAAAGAGTTACAACAGTAAATATTGACGTGAAAGCTCTAAGCTCTACGAATGCATAAAATAATGCCACCCATTGTGAACTGACCCTTCAAAAAACATAAAATTATCCTTCATTAACACTTTGGCGTACGTTTATTAATTTGGTTTAAGGCGCGCGCCCAATTTTTGGCTTATGGACAGATTTTCTTTGAGCCGAGGAAGATTTGTGATGGGCAGTTTCTACAACCTGCATTACGTTATCGCTTTATCGCATTTTTCGTCAAGATCGCGATATCGCAGATCGCAGATCGCAGCTCGTATCATCGCAGCATCGCAATTATCGCAAGATCGCATTTATCACAAGATTGCAGATCATGTTAAACTATTGTGTGCTGCTTATGCGATGTTGCGATATGCAATGTCGCATATCGACCATCGAAGAATTATCAAGATCTTCATTTATTGGTACTTCTTGATGTATGCGATGGATTTACTCTCTTCTCGTGATGCGATATATTTTTAAGGAGTACAATACAAAAACAATTTTTTGGATTTTTTACTAAGGTTCCCCACTTGTTTAATGTTATTGCTAACACTAAATAAGGAGGGGGGTTGTTGGTAGCCACAACATAAGGTACTATAAGGAGATGATTAACCCTAATATTGATAACTAGAATTATCTTTGTGCTAAGAGGAGAATGAATATTTCCAAGATAAGAACTAATTATCATGTGTTTCAAATTGAAATCAAGTGTTAGGTAACTCCCAAAACACGTTGGAGTGAAAGACTTTGTCACCTTTGTGATACTATTAGGGTTGAAGATGAATAATATTTTCTCTTGGATTGCCTTTCTCTTACTCACATTCGTTCAAATTTTCAAAATATTTTCCATACTTCCAACATTCTTAACTTGTTAAATCAACACTATAGTAATATAGGAATGCTTCTCTCGCTTATTTTTTATTATAGAAATTAACTATCCTAGATCCATCTTAACTCTGGATCTATCAAGTGCTGAGAAGGATAAACTTTCTCAAGGTACAAACCTCTTCTTTGAGTGAAAACTTGAGGAAATATTTTCACCTCGAGAAATTTGATCCTTTTCAGTGCTTGAGAAATCTAGACTTAAGATGGATCTAGGTTGGTTTCAGTCATGTGTGGCCAAGGAAAATCTATCGACGATATGATTAATTTTATTAATAATATGTAAATACATCTAATATTAATATAATTATTTTAAATATGCTAAATATGTTTGAGATTAATCTGGTCATTTTAATTGTAAATTTTCTTAGTTACCTCAATTTGTTGACATGACAAAAATTGTTAGTAACTTTAATGATGAAAAATGATGAAATACAAATTTTGAATGCAAAGTGACAATGTAATAGTGTTGAATGATATAAAATGTGAATAATAACAATGTAGCTAATTACAAATACCCTTCATTGTGATCGATCTCAAACTATTTTCTTCTAATATTCTTTTTGTCACCCTTGTTAGTTTTTTCATCTTTTCATATCGATTATATGAAATAGATTTAAATATTTAGCTCAAGTTGTTGTAGTAAACATCATACTTGGTCTCTCTTGCTCTCCAATATTAATAGGTTGAATTACTATAACAAAAAAATCAATGTAGATTGCCCATCATTTTGTGTGCTTACATTGAAATCAATGCACATTTTTAATTCAAACACTTTAAAATTATTTTACCATCATACTTCCAATTACATCAAATCAAAGATCAAAATCTACATAGAAATCCATGCATCTAATGCAAGAAATCACATAATATTAGAAAATAATTTCTACACTGAGATCAATGGATCTAATGCAAGTAATCAAATAGGATTATAAATCAACATCTACACTCAAATCAATGCATCTAGTTCAAGTAAGAAAATAGGATTAGAAACCAACATCTATATTGAAATCACTATATTTAGTGCAACTAATCAAATAGGATTAGAAATCACCATCTACGCTAAAATCAATGAATTTAGTGCAAGAAATCAAATAGGATTAGAAATCATCTACATTGAAATCAATGCATCTAGTGCAAGCAATCAAATATAATTAGAAATCAACATGTACATTGAAATCAATGTATCTAGTTCAAGCAATCAAATACGATTAGAAATCACCTTCTACACTAGAATCAATGCATTTAGTGAAATAAATCAAATAGTATTAGAAATAATCCACATTGAAATTAATTCATCTAGTGCAAGAAATCAAATAAAATTAAAAATCAACATCTACGCTAAAATTAATGCATCTTGGAAGCAATCAAATAGGATTAGAAATCACCATATACATAGATATAAATGCATCTAGTGCAAGAAATATTCTTCCCTTTCGCCCCCATCCATATATATCTATATCTCCATCCATCTCTCCTTCTTTGTATCTCTATCTTATTCCCCTAAACACACACACTCTCTTGCTCCATATCTATAAATATCTCTACCCCTCTCCCTTTCTCCATCTCTCTCTTATTGGGTTGTGTTATATTCTTTCCACGACTAACCTACGTAGTGAACCGGGGGGTTAGAACCCCCCTTCGTTGCGCCGATTGCGTAGTGGGGGGGTCAGAGGGGGGCGAGTAGCCCCCCCCTACGGGGTTCGGGGTAGCGCCCCGAGAAATTTATTTTTGGACCCTATATTAGGTTGGGCGAACCTACCTATGGTTTTCGGTCCATGGTATTGGATGCTTCGGCATGTATAAATATGTATTGTAACATTGAAAGGAATATAATGAAAAATCAAGATGGTAGTCTCGGTTTTGAGATCCAATGGGAAATCTCTCTGTATATGTGTTTTATGTGTTATGCTCTCGCATTTTTATTTTTTTTTGTGATTTAGAATTTGTATGCAGGTAATTTCTGCACGGGTTTAAAACCTACACTATTGGTTGTAGCAGTGCGAGTGGTCTTCTGGTTTTGGTATCGAAAATTTGGCAAGCATGACAACTTCTAACTTTGGTTATCTAATATTTGAACATTGTTGGCCAAAAGTATCATGCTCGTAAAAATTTTTGCGTCGTAGAATAACTAGATTGATGCCCCCCACATGCACCTGAATGGCAGTCATTTAGGACTTTTTCGGCCTACTCAAGGGTGAGGCACCTCCGTAGAACTGTATTGATACCATGATGGTAAAGAGTATCACTGACAATCACATAGTCTTTCGCTTGGTATCGAATACATCATTGTTGGGAGTGTGAGGTGTTAGACCTATATGTTTGTGTCTGGAGATAAATTATTATATCTCTGTACCACAAATCACTTGAAGATATCATAAACAAATTTTCATCCACGATTTTTTCTTCGGATGTTGCATCGTTGGACGATGATGGGAGATCGCATAGTAACTCTACGAATACTAGGGCTTTCTTTGATTTGGATTTTTTGAATTCCAAATCAAACTCTTGTAGAATTGCTATCCATTTTGAATATTTCCCCCCCAGCAACTGTCGCGACAATATATAAGTCATGGGGTTGCAATCTGATAAAATGGTAGTTTTCCTGAAGAGGACGTAGTGTCAAAATCTCTGTATCACTTGAACGGCCGTGAGAGCGAGCTTTTCAATGTAGGAGTATTTCATTTCTGTATCATTTAATTTTTGGCTTAAATAATATATAGGATGTTCAATTCCATTGTCTTCTTGAACTAAAACCATTGCTATGGTTGTATCTGCTGCAACCAGATACAGGTTAAAGTCTTTTTGATAATCAGGAGCATACATTAATGATGCTTGTATTAGATATTTCTTTAAAGCATCAATGGAGGCTTGCACGACCTGGTCCCAAACGAAGGGTAGTTCCTTTTTCAATAGACGAGTATAACCTTTAGCTAGTTTGGCGTAATTTGGAATGAACCTCCTGAGGAAATTTGCTTTCCCTTGGAGTTTCTGAATCTGAAGCAAGTTTGAAGGTGGAGGCAAATTGTTGATTGTGTGAACCTTGCAAGGGTTGAGATGAATCCCATCCTTTGAGGCTACGAAGCCAAGTAAACGACGAGAACTTACACAAAAAACACATTTGTGCAGATTGAGTCGTATCTTGTGGTGTCGACAACGTATAAATATCGCTCTCAAATGGTGCAGGTGATCGGTCTGCTTTCGCAAATGAGCTGGAAGATCATCGAGATAAGGTTGAACGATGTTTTTGATGTCATGGAAAGCATAGTTCATTACTCTCTGAAAAGTTTTCCCTACGTTCTTCAAACGAAAGGGTAGCTTGCGATATGCGAATGTGCCCCATGGACAAATGAATGCAGTCTTTGACTGGTCCCGTGGGCAGATATTTATTTGATTATACCCGAAAAATCCATCCATAAATGGAAAGATTTCGCATATGGCGCATTCATCAATTATCTGGTCGATAAAGGGTGTAGGGTAGTTGTCTTTTGGACAAGCTTGGTTTACATCCCTGTAATCGATGCACACTCTAATCGTTCCTTGTTTTTTCATCACAGGAACAATATTCGATACCCAATTGGTTAGAGGAATGGGGTAAATGAAACCAACATGGAGGATTTTTTCAACTTCCGCCATGATGGCAACGGCTTTCTTGGGGTGCACCTGCCTTAGCTGCTGTCATACCGGTTTGACATCTAGATACATCTTAATTTTGTGTTCAACTATGCTCGAGTCGATACTTGGCATTTCATCATATGACCAAGCAAATACATCTCTAAACTCGTGAAAGAGAGTGCTATATATTTCCAGTTCTGAAGAAGAACAAGATTTTCCAACATGAATATTCTCTACAACATCTCTTTTGGTTGAGATATTTATGGTAGTAGTCTCTTCGATATTGGATAGGTTTCTCTTGGAATCCGCCGTATTTACAGTATTTGTCAAAAAGTCAAATACTAAAGGATGGTGTAGGTCGCCGGAATTATCTTCTTTCTAGTTCAGAAGATGGGACCGATGGTGGTAATCTTCCCATGGTGCCCCATCAATCATGATCGATTGAATGATTCCTTCGTCTGTAGAGTGTACTTGCAACCAAGCATCTGAAGGGGTGCCATATTCCTTAGACCTATCTATCCAAATACTCGATGGGCGTTGATGCAGGTTTGCTTCCCATGCTGAAAACATTGATTGCTATAATATTTCTTGTGGGGTTAGAGGCAAAACTTGCGAATGATCCATTTTAACATCGTTTTCTGACATCTTTTGAATGGAAGATATCATATTGCAGGTTCCTACATTAGCCA
>APFE031487407.1:60895-73590 GCA_000404065.3 Pinus taeda | reverse complement strand
CTCCGCCCCCTCGATTCACTACGTAGGTTAGTCGTGGAAAGAATATAACACAACCCAACATCAACAACTTGAAAATAAGCCTATTTGAGGGGGCAAATTCCTTTTACATCACATAAATGAACAATTCTTGGATGATTCAAATGAAAAGGTCTCCTTGGTATATATAGGAGTCTAAAGGGTCAAAATATAATTAGGACATGCATAACAATAATAATGTAAGGGTTCTACAATAACAATAGTGGTTTTCCATTGGGCACAACAATAACAATATGGGGGTTCTATGGGACACAAAAATAACAATAAGGGGGTTACACTAGTATTATAGGGACCTAATATGCCCATCTCCTTCAAAAAAGTGTTGTCTTGAATGCTTGAGTAGTTCTGGATGCTTTTGTCTAAAATACTCATTCTCCCATATGGAATCCTTAGTAGGTAAGTTCTTCCATTTAATAAGATACTTTGAAATTGCTCGATTATGTAGTTGTTAGACTATTGTTTTTGTGATTGCTTCAGGTTCCAATATTATTTTTCCTTCCTTCTCAATATTTGGAAATATAGTTTGAACTGGGAGCTTGTCACCTATAATGTTTTTTACGCATGAAACATGGAAAATTAGGTGTACTCGTGAAGATGTAGGAAGCTCCAATTTGTATGCCACAATACTAATCCTTTGCAATACCTTGTAAGGGCCATAGTACTTGACTGATAATTAATTATCCTTCTTGGCTTGATTGAGGGGCATTTGTTTGCATGGGTGCAACCGTAAAAATACCAAATATCCCACATCAAAACTTCTGTAATTGCGATGTTTATCAGTCAGTTGTTTCGTTTGATTCTGCACCAAAGTCAAATTATCCTTTAAGAGTTGGAGAAATTGTTGTTGATGCTTGATGTGATCTTCCACTACTTTAACATTAGAACTTTATATTAAATATGATGTGATGGATGGTTGATGATATCCATAAAGCACCATAAATCAGGTCATTTTTGTTGCAGTATGGAAGGAAGTGTTATACCACCATTCTACCAAAGGTAACCACTTGAACCATTTGGTTTGTTTATCAAATACAAACCAACAAATATATCCTACCAAACATTTATTCATTATCTCATCTTTCCCATCAAATTGAGGATGATAATATGAGTTATGAGCTAATTGAATACGAAGACAACAACATAATTATGTCCAAAAATTTCCAGTGAAAACGGGATCTATGTCACTTACAATAATCTTTGGGTTTCCATGTAGCTTTTGAATTGTTTCCACAAATGTAGTAGCCATTATACTGGCTATGAAAGGATGAGATGGTGCACAAAAGTGTGTATACTTGGTAAGTCTTTCAAATACCACCATGATGACATTATTTCCATTCGACAAGGGTGAACCTATGATAAAATCCATTGAGACTTCCTCCCAATGCTGACTTGGAATTTCTAATGGTTGTAAAAGACTCGTGGTCTTAATTTTATCAACTTTATTTTGTTGGAAAACCAAACATTCTGCCACAAACTTCTAAATATAAAATTTAAGCCCATCCCAAAAAAATTCCTTCTTGAACTTGTGGTAAGTTTTTAGAAATTATGAGTGCCCTGCTATAGGAGAGGTGTCAATTCCAAAAGAACCTTTTGTTTGAGTTGGGATTTCTTACATAGGTATAAGTGATCTTTGTACCATAATGAATCATTTTTCTAGATAAAATATATCATAAGCACTAGGATCTTGCTGCAACTTTTAAATTAGTGTCCAGACTTCTTTTTCATTCTTCCATTCATCCCTTACTTCAGTTATCCAATCAGGTTGGATAATAAAAATAGAATAGAGAAATGCTTCCACATTATCATCCCTTATTGAGAGTGCATCTACAAAAAAAATTTTGCTTTCCTTTTTTGTAGATGATTTCAAAGTCATAACCCAACATTTTTGTGACACGTTTTTGCTACTCTTATAAATATAATATTTGTTCCAAGAAGTATTTAAGACTATCATTATTTTTTTCTACCTTGAAGTGTCTTCCCATTAGGTAATGACGCCATTTCTTTATAGCATGTAGTATTTCTGACATTTCCTTCTCATAAATAGGTTTGTGTAAATACTTTACCTTGATTGGACAGATTTCAAAAGGAATGGGTCTTCCTTCTTGCATTAAAATAGCACCAATTCCATTGCCTGAGGCATCACATTCCCCAATAAAGGTTTTTGTGAAGTTTGGCATAGCTAAGATCAAAGCCTGACACATTGCCTCTTTAAGATGTTCAAAGGAAATAGTTTCTTCTGGAGTCCAAAAAAAATGCATCTTTCTTTTGTAATGTTGTTAGTGGTGATGCTATTGTCCCATAATTCTTAAGAAACTTTCTATAATACCTTCTCAACCCTTGAAATCCTCAAATATGCCTTAAGGTTGTGGGGATTATCCATTCCTTTATGGCTTTAATTTTTCTAGGGTCTACCTTAACACCCTCATGAGATACAATATGACCCACATATTCCACTTCTTGTACCCCAATGAAACATTTGAAGGGTTTTACATACAAATGATTCTCCTCCAATAGTTTGAGCACCCTATCAACATGTTGAAGAAGATATTTCCAAGACTTGCTATGGATTAGTATATCACCAAAAAATATTAACACAAATTTTCTAAGGGTTTGAAAATAGCATTCAACAACCCTCAAAATGTGGAAGGTAGGTAAGTAAGACCAACAGGCATGACCAAAAATTTATAATGACCTTCATGAGTTCTGAATGATGTTTTCAGCATGTATTCTTTCTTCATTCTAATTTAATGATATCTTGAGCGAAGATCTAGCTTAGTGAAGTAAATTTCTCGATGTAGCTCATCCAGCAATTCATCAATAATAGAAATGGGAAATTTATCTTTAATAGCGATCTTATTTAGCTCTCTATAATATGGAAACATCCACCATGCTCCATCCTTATTATGCACTAATACCACTAGAGAAGAGAAGGAACTTTTTCTAGGTTGAATTATACATGCCTCTAGAATTTCTGCAACCATACATTCAATTTCACTCTTCTAGACATAGGGATATCTATAAGGTTTGATGTTTAGAGGAACACTTCTGGGAATCAAGTGAACAGCATGATCATGATTGTGAATAACTAGAAGACCTTTGGGAGTCTCAAATACCTTGGAATGATTGGCAAGGACCCTTTGGAGATCTGGAGAAACATTTACTTAAATGTTTGAGCATTTCGTGAGCATAATTATGCAATTACTCCTCGATATTCCTTCTTCAAAATATTTTTTATGCTATTAGGTCTAATTATATTTCCAATTTTCCATGTGATACTCAATTCAATTTCCTTTCCTTCCTAGAAAAATTTCAAGAAAATTTCTTGAATATTAAAATCTATTGTCCCAAAATATTGTAACCATTGGACTCCTAATACAACATCAATGACACCCATTGAATGGTAAGCATTGGACTATTTAATACATATTCCCCCCATGGTTAAATTGATATTATGGCACTTCCCTGAGCAATTTATAGTTGCTCCATTTACAACCATTACTTGACACCCTAGTGTTGTATATAGAAATAATTTCAACTCCTTAGCTATCTTAAAATGAATAAAATTATGCATACTTACAGAATCAATAAGAACTATTACCCTTTTCTTATTAATATATACCTCTATCTTGAGAGTTTGAGGAGTGGTAATTCCTGCCAGTGCATTACAAGGTATGGTCATATTCATTTCTTCTTTTTCAACTCTTGTGGTTGGTTCTTAGTGTATATCTTCCTATTTTGATGTTTCTTGTTCCCTTTCTTCCTGCTCTTCACAATCTATGTAAAAAAAATATTCCATCACTCTTATGACCTTTATTGTATTTGTTATCACAACTATAACAAATCCCTTTTGCTCATTTTTTCCTCCAATTGTTGTGGTGTCAACCTTGTAGGTTGTGGGAGGTTAGGAGAAACAAAACTTCCACCTTTATAGTTATGAGTGGTATACTTCTTTGTTGCCATAAATTTTCTTTCAACTTTTCTTACCACCCTAAATGCATTCTCCACTGACTTAAGTTCCCAAAGACAAACCTAGTGTTGGATGTTATCCCTTAAAGTCATATGAAGACTTCAATCATATGCTACTCTAGAATATTATTTACTTTGATATTCAATCTTTGGAAGTACTCAATGTGCTCCCCAACTAAACCCTTTTGTTTGAGAATTATCAATTGGCTAAAGAAGGCGTTTCTCTTTGTATCCTCATAATGTGCTATGAATTCTTAAGTAAAAATTGTCCAAGTGACAAATTCTTTACGAGAACAAATCCATCTATACCACATAAAGTGATTAGGTTCTAAATATAAATATGCAATACATACCTTTTTTGTGTATTTCACATATTATATATCAAATAACTGCTCTATTTGTAATATCCATGTTATTAAATCCTTGCCATAAAACTTCCTCATATCAATATTTAGAATATGGTTGACCTTCATCCCTGGGTTAGAGTCTCTAAAATCATGATTCACTTTCCTTTTGTTCGCATCAAGAGTTGCATGGACTACCTTGTCACCATTAGGAATTCTTTATTGCAGCAACTTTGTCAAACCATCCTTCAAACCTTCCATCTCTACTTTTAAACAATCCATGTCCCCTTTTAAACCATCCATGTCCCCTTTTGAACCACCCATGTACCTTTTTATTTTTTCTTCTAAACCATCCATCTTAACATACATAAATCCCAATTCATTTTTGGTTTCTCTTTGTGAGAGTGAAATTTGTTACACTTGGTCCTGTAACTTTGATATATCATGTTGCATTTCTTCCTCTTCTTCATGCATCATAGTAACGTTTTATGGTTTCTTATTGTGTTTATCCATTTTTTTGTTGCAATTAATATTGGAACTAAATAATGATATCTATGCTTCATCATTCCATTTGAATCACTTTAAAGTGATTTTGCAATCAAAATTTATGCAAAATTAAATAATACACACCTTTTTTCTTATTTTTTGGAGCTTGATATTGAAACTATTGTACCACTATAATTTTGGCTCTCTAGGGTATGAAATATTGTCCTTTGGTATCCATATGAGTATTGTTTCCAACATCACAAGTGAGATTGAGATTCGATACTTCAAGATGAAGTTATGCTAAATCTCCTGCACTGGCCCGATTATGGACTAGTTCAGTATAGTGAACTTGTGCGGAATACTACTTGTCATTATTTCAGCCTTCGATCCTAAAAATGATACCCGAGAAACTGCATTTCATTCACTTTTGGAAACATTTTACAAAATTCAATTTGGATTCCTGAAATGAAATTTAAAATGATTTTCCCTGAGAGACTTGTTTGAGACAAAATTCTGGAACATACAAAAACCCTAAATTCCTTGAATCATATATCCTAGAATATTGAAAACCAAGCTCTGAAATTTTTAGATGATGTTCACCAAGAGTTTGGCTCCATGCATTTGAAATTTCATCTTCTAAAGCCTCACCATAAAAAATTACAGTGGAAATTCCAAGATGGCTTGTTTGAAGAAGTGAAACCCTAGGATCCAAAGATTTGATACTAAATGTATTGCAACCAGATCACAAAACAGAAGAAAAGATAGAAAAATGACTTGAAAATAAGCCTCTTTGAAGGGGAAACCTCCTTTTACATCACATAAATGTACAATTCTTGGATGATTCAAATGAAAAGACCTCCTTGGTATATATAGGAATCTAAAAGGTTAAAATATAATTAGGGCCAACATAAAAATAATAACATAACAGTTCTACAAGCCCCAAGGGATAGCTCAATTGTTCGAGTTCTTGTTGCTAAGTACCTTTCCTATCAGGAGGTCATGGGGTCAAATATACTCGATGCCCTTGGGGTTAGGCCTTGCTAGTTTGGTCGATGGGTAGATCCCTTCGGGTTGATCTACCCAGATTTTCCCATGGATGTAGCATCCACCCAATGTCCTTAAACCACCCTTAAAAAAAATTAAGATAAGGGTCCTAGAATAACAATAGTGGGTTTCTATGAGGCACAACAATAACAATATGGGGGTTATATGGAGCACAACAATAAAAATATGGGGGCCACACTAGTATTATAGGGACCTAACATTGTACTTGGAAGTTGTTGGGTGTGTGTTACATTCTTTGCACAACTACTTTCGTGTGCTATACATGGACTAGGCACAATGGGGGGGTTACAGGGAGGGAAGTAATTCCCCTTATTTGAGCAAGGTCACAAGGGGGTAAAATCCCCCACACCTCCCCCCCTTCCCTTCCCCTCCCCCCAAAAAAAAGAGTAGTTTTTTACATTAATTGTTTCCTTTTTGGTCCACCATTTAAAATTTTAGTTGTTCTTAGTTCTTGGTGCATCATGGTAATTTTGATTAAGAATTATGATGGTTTATATATATCTATACTTATCTATCTTATCTATTATATTATTATAATTATTATATATATTATTTATTATATTATTATATATATATATTATATATATATAAACCATCATAATTCCTTAATCAAAATTACCATGATGCACCACGAAGATAGATAGATAGAGAGAGAGAGAGACAGAGAGACAGAGAGAGAGACAGACAGAGAGAGAGAGAGAGAGAGAGAGAATATTGTAATGCTATAAAGATTAATACTAGAAAATAATTTTGGTTTGGTTTACATTTCTAGGGTAAAATATTTGTGTTAAAGTGTGTGTTTTCCATTGTACATTTCTGTTTTATTAAGTATTTGTTCATAGAAATTAATTGTGCAAGGTTAAAACCTACAAAATTGTCCTTCTAACTCCACCTGAATCAAGGTCCAATCAATGGCATGGTTAGCTTCATGTACATAATTTTTCAATAAAGTTACATGAAATAAATTAAGCACTTTCAGAGAAGCATGAAATGCAAGGATGTATGCAACTAGTGTATCCTATTCAATATATCAAATGAAACACAAAATCTAATTGCCAACTTAGTACAATTTCCCAACTTCAATGATATTTATTTGGAGTCCCTTTTAAAAACACATGTTTCAAATTATTTTTTATGATTCATATTCTCATCTACATAACTCTTTTTTTATATCTTGGTATGCTTTCCAATTATGGTTAACTTTAACCATCTTCTCTTCCATTTCCTGAGTAATTATTTCCCAAGTACTAGCTTTCCTATTGGGTTGTATAAACTTATTAGGATATTTCTTTTTATTCCATATAGATATTCAAATGGAATCATCTTCAATGAAGCTTGATATCCATTATTATAGTAAAACTCAACAAAACACAAATAATATTCCCACTTGGTTGGTTTATCCATCACATACATTCTCAACTTGTCTTCAATTACTTGATTGGATTTCTCTACTTTCCCATGTGATTTAGAGGGATATGTTATTCTAAAGTTTACATTTGTATCAAATCCTTTAAATAATCCTCTCCAAACTTTTGAAGCAAATTTTGGATATATATATGAAACAATTGCTTTTGGCACCCCATATAAGCTAGCAATTCCCTTCATGTATATTTTTGTAATCTTAGATGCCTTACACTTAATTTTGACTAGAATAAAATGAGAATCCTTTGTCAATTTATCCACTACCACCATTATTGTGTCATGTTGCCTTGCTATCCTAGGAAATTTACAAATAAAATCAATATATAAAACATCTCATTTCCACTCAGAATTGAAAATTGTTGCAGCAATCTATTTTGGTGTTGATGCTTAGCTTTCACTCTTTGACATTTCATGCATATGGAAATACCATCATCCAAATTATTCTTCATTCATAGCCAAAAACACACATTTCATTGCTGAACTTTTATTTCGATATATAGTGTGTCCTACATATGGGGCATTAAGCATCTCTTTCATAACTAAATATCTCAATTCCTAGGAATTAGGAACAAATAATTTACACTTATACAAAAGTATGTCATTTTCCTGTAGATTGTACTCTTTAATATTTGGTAGTACTTCTTACTATAAGTTTTCTTTCACCTATAGGTAGTGCTAATCACAGCAACACCCTCTAAAATTCTAATTTTTAATATGATGTATACAACCTTGTTATCCTTCCCTTTGATTGTTTTGATGTAAAATATTCAATCTATCTCATTTGTTTGACATTTAAAGTTTTTTCCTCAAATAAGTATTTCAAACCACTATGATTTATCCTCAATTCAAAATTATTTCCCATGAGATAATGCCTCAATGTTCTTAATGAATGAACTATGGAAGCAAGTTCCAAATCATGTGTGGTATAATTCCTTTCACGCTATTTCAATTTTCTTGAGTTATAACTAATATCATATCCATTTTGAGTAAGTTTTCCATGAAGTCATTCTTTGAATACATCCATGCATACCATAAAATCTTCAATTGGGTGAAAAATATTTATGATTGATGCACTTGTAAGTAAATACTTCAATGGCTAAAAACTCTCTTCACATTCCATTGTCCATGCAAAATTTGGTTCCCTTATTTTGTAGAGAAGTAATGGGATGAGAAATATTTGAAAATCCATCTATAAACCTTCTATAATATCTTGTTAACCCAATGAAACATCTAAATTCTAAAACATTATTTGGTGCTAACCATCTCTTAACGGATTAAATATTCTCTCAATCCTTTTCACAAGAAAAATACAGGGCCATACATAATCATCATAGGACTAAGAGGTCATTTAGAGTGGGAGACGAAGAGATCATTTATAGTCTGGTTATAGTTGAACAAGGAGAGGTTATAGGGTCATTGAAATAAAATTAAGGCTTTACAATATGGTCATTTTTAGATATTGTAAAAGGAGATAGATAATGCCTAGAAACTCAGTCAAAACCCATACATACATATTTACTCATTGGTGAATGTGGAAAATATCAATCTTTTTTAGCCTTCCATGTTGGAAGAGGAAGAATAGAACGAGGGCTTCCACTGGGGGAGAATACCATACCACGTGCATTAATGTTGTGGGATATATATTAAGGAAAAAATGACATAATATATTAATCATATAATAGTGGGTAAATGGTTTCTAAATGTTGTGTATAAATAATGGAGCTCAAAGTTAATGAAAAATATAAACAAGCATAAAAAGATGTTAATGAAAAAATGGATACCTACGATATCTAGTGAAAGTGTGGGTTCTTTAAATTGGGAAGGGATATTGGGTTTGTATTGGTAGGGGGTTTGATAAAGTGATTTTTAGAGGTATTTTCCAATATGTATTCAAATTAAGGAGTATTGTTTAGTATGCCACGAATGCATGTGCCATGTCATAGGTTCATTAAGGGAATCCCCCGTGAATAAGAGCAAGTCCTGCCTTCCATGGAGGACTTAGCTCTAGAGGCTCAAGCAGAGTTTATCAAGGATATATTTTTGTAGAAGAGTTCCATATATATAATATAAGGGCATCATGACCTTTTTTGGAGTTGGTTGAAAAGATAGCTTCAAAGTAAGGCTAAATGGCACTCCAAGGAGAAGGTAAAATAATTCCTCAACTCATTTAATAAAATATTTTTGGGATAAAAATCCTCCAAAATGGGGAGGTTTGATATATATTGGATAATTATATCATTTTTCATCCATCTCAATGATTTTAGAGTGGAAAAACTATATTCATTGGCTTATAGGGCCTTTTTTATCGATGGGTCCCAATTTGGAGAATTGGGATCCAAAAAACTCCAGAGGTAGTTTGAGATAAAATTTTCCATGTCCAAAAGCTCTCTCTTATGAAAGACCCCTTTGAATGTTTCTACACTCAATTATATTTCTAATGGCACAATAAATATATTGAAAGTAGTATATATGAAAATGTTATTCCACCCAAAATTTGGCCTTCTAGTTTGTTGACCATGATTCGAGAGGATTCCATGCCAACCCTTGTTACTCTAGAAAATGTGATAACCATGTGAATACTATTAAAAGGACTCTCAAAGGGTTAAATTTTCAATTCTATTTGAGAATTGGGGTCAAACTTACTACCCTAGTTGGATATCAAGTTGTGTTATAACTAATCCACTAGGAGGGAAAGGGATTCCTTTTAATTTTTATTGTATCTTATTCCATGGTAAGGAAGAAAAACATGGGAATAGGGTGAGAGAGAATAAAAAAGGATTTTTTGTTCTAGTATCCCACGATTAATAAGTATTAGGTAAATCCATAGAGAATTCCTTCTCCTTTATAGCTACATTATTTCTATCCCAAACAAAAGAGAGGAGAGAAGCCTCACCTTCTAGTTGGTTTTTTCTCCTAAAAGGGTTTCCCAAAGAATATCTTGGTGTTAAATATGATTGGTGTATGTTTGTAATTTAGTTTTCATATTTTCTACATTTTATGTATTGTGTGCATAAAAAAATAATAGCAATAAAATATCTATAACCTAAAGAAATTAAAACTTTATAGTATATATTTTTGTTTTACTTTAATATATCTATTGTGACAAATTGTCTGGTGTAATATCCATTACATTTTACAAATCATGTTGGTATCAGAGTATGTTTCTTTGGGTGTTTGCAGGAAGTTGTAGAGGACCCATGAAACAATTTGAAGAGGAAGTTGTAAAACCACATCTGTGGATGAAATATATTTTCATAATAACCCTCAAGATCCAACAAAGGAGAGATTTCCATGCATAGAAGCTTAATTCTTACATATAAATTTTAATGTGAGCCTCTTCATCATCACCTTAACTATTAAGCTTGTGTTTATAAAAAAAGATAAAATTTCCAATTCAAAGGTTAGATCGAAAGGAAAATTAGGAGATCATGATGAACTAGAGGAATTCAAGAAATAACCTAAAAACAAGTAGCCAAATTCAAGTATCATGAACCATTCACAATCCATCTTTAAGATGTAAACAAAAGTAGACATCAATCCATATCAATGTGATATTTATACTTTGAAATTAAATCACTAGTTGTGGCAGTCAGAGGTTTCCTTTAGTGTTCACCACATAGATGAGAAACATAAAATTTAATTTTCACATTGGAATATAGATAGCCATGCCCTAACCTAGTGGAAAGCCACACAAAAACCCTTATGCTAGAGGAATATCCTCCATTAACTAGGTGGGAGGAGTTTAAAACTCTCATAAAGTATTGATTCTACCCTATTGGGTATGTAGAGGACCAGTGGATCCAATGGCATTGTAGTGGCCAATCTAGGGTGCTAGATTAGACTAGATTTATTATCGACCTGGGTAAGTAAACTTCGAGGCGTGTGCCTAAAATCTATAGGCATAAACGATTCCCAACTAATTGTTTCTGGTGATAGGTGACAATACTTCTTTACAGAAGGTTGAGGTATGTTTCCTCTCACTTTAACACTCAGATTACCTAGATTATCTAACTGTCCTAGAGATACAAAGTATAGCTAGACTGAGATTTGAATCCTCTTACAAGGATGTTGTGCACAAAACTCTGTCTAGTTAATACTGAAGCACTCATAAAGAAATAAAAAACACACTAAACTTTAAATACATAAACAAACAGAGTTCATGGAAATGCCTTAAAACATAACGTTGGATCAAATCCCTTACAAGACCTGATTTAATGATCTAACGATGATATCTTTAAGCAAGCACCATAGATTCCATTTGTGAGAAATCGTAATCAAATTGACAAAATCATTAGCATGGAAATAACATCAACAGTATGTGTTCTATGTAAATTCAAGAGCTATGAAAATGACATTAAACGACATGCATTCAAAAGAAATGGAAATGTGTTTTATGTAAATTCAAAAGCAATGAAAACGAAAGGCACAGTATACCAATCCATGTAGGGCCCATCCACGTTTCAATGGTACACTGGAATGAGCTCAATCAATCGACAATATTAACGCATAGACAATGCTGGAGTGAAATCGTAATTGTATTCAAACACTAAGAGTTGCAATCACATATATGAATTCGGTTCTTTAAAACAATACATAGAGGTAATCATAACATGTCCCGAAAACAAAAACGATACAGTGTTTTTATCTGCCTTCCTATCTTGAGTCGAATGCACATTCATTGAAGCAATTGTTCCTGCTTTTACAGTGGAATGATTTTCGGTCATTCTAAGATGAACTCGTTTCCAAAAAGACAAAACAATTTCCGAAAAGACAAAATGAAACCGGTTTAGAAACCATGGCTTTTACTGCCTTTGTAACCAAAAGGCTGGGGTTTGACCCAGCATTGACCGCCTAAGTAGGAGCTTTTGATATGTTGTAAAATCGATTTTTCTTCATGCTTGTACATTCAGGAGATCGTCCTTATCCACTGATTTGGATTGCCTGTCATGCCATGTGTCAGATGATAAACCATCTACAGGATGTGATATCTTCCTGAGACCTTTTTTGTTAAAAATTCCTAATTTCTAACATAAAAATTCATAAATTAACCTTAGTGCAAACTAACAACTATAACGCTATTAACTAATCAATTTCAATGGATGTAAAGGGGTCTATGGAGGGAAAAGATAGGCAATTTATGATGTTTTTAGAATAAAAAGAGGGTAATGGAATGGTACCAACATCTCCCCAAGATTAATGTCTTAGCATGTCCTCATGCTAAGATTGATGTGCTGCCTCTATACTCTGTCCCTGCCTGAACCTCTGCCACCTTCCACAATGCATCTATGTTCTTTTTAGCCTAGGCTTCCTTCTGGGTGTGGAGCTCATGCTTCAAACTCTTGTATTTATCCTTGATGGCTTTCTTCTGGGTATACC
>APFE031487407.1:42256-58039 GCA_000404065.3 Pinus taeda | reverse complement strand
TATAAGTGATAAAATGGAAACGAAATGAACTAAGGTAGAGATACTACAGCTGAAGGCTACAATATCTCAACCTCCCTTTGCTGAGATACAGTTTGAAGAAAATTTTCTTTGGTGATGGGCTTGTGATAGAGTTTTAACCTATGGTCATTGATAAGAAAGGAGTGACCTTCTCCATCAATGGTAATAAGCTGAACTGATCCATTCTCATGAACGTGAACTATTTCATATGGGCCCATCCAATGTGTAGTAAACTTGGCTTTATGATCTCTGAATTTAGAGTCAAAGAGTAAAGCCCAATCTCCTTCTTTGAACTATTTCTTCTTGATATGTGCATCATGCCACTACTTCCTTTGTTTTTGCATGAGGAGTGTTGTCTCCTCTGCTTGCTGCCTCATTTCATCCAGTTGGTTCAACTGCTGAATTCTTTCTTGTTGTGCTTCATTAAGATCATTTCCCAAATCTGCAGCCATCTTAAAGGTATGTATTTGAAACTCAATTGGAAGCGTTACCTCTTTGCCATACACCAATTGATATGGTGTAAATCCTGTAGTATTCTTCCATGTGATTCTATAAGCCCAGAGTGCATCTTTGAGCTTCTCCTCCGAATTCTTTCTGTTCATTGCAACAGTCTTAGTGATAATTCTTTCCAATGTTTGATTTGTTGATTCCACCTGGCCATTGGCCTGTGGATGGTAAGGTGTACTTCTTCGGTGCTTGATTTGATATTTTTCGGTGATGTCCTTAACTAACTTTGAAGTAAACTGAGTACCTTGATCTGTTACTATCTCCCTTGGTACTCCATACCTTACAAAAATTTCTTCAAAGAGGAAATTTACCACTGTCTATTCAGTTTCCCAGACTAGTGCTTTAGCTTCAGGCCACTTTGTCACATAATCGGTACATACTAAGATGTACCTCTTACCATTGGAATTTGGATTGATGGGTCCTATGAAGTCTAGAGCCCATTTTTCAAATGGCTCTAGGTGTACTTGAGGCTGAAGTGGCATTTCATCTGTAGCTGTTGGCCTACCCATTCTTTGACAGCTATCACAACTCTTCATGTACTTCTTGGAATCCTTGAAAATGGATGGCCAGTAGCATCCAAGACTAAGGATCTTGAATGCTGTTCATTTAGTTGCAAAATCCCCACCACACGGTTCATCATGGCAAGATTTTAAAATATCAATAATTTCATCATTTCTTATACATCGTCTAATAATCATATCATAACCAGTGTAAAATAAATTGCCATTAATCCAAGAGTATCGAGAACTCTATTTGATTAGCCTCTTCCTTTCCTTTGAAGTAAAAGATGGTGGTGTTCTTCTTGTGGACAATTAATTGGCCAAATCCGCATACCAAGGATTCACTACTGAAATTGCAAATAAATTTTCATCTAGGAAGGAATCTTCAACAGGAACAACCTCACCTTGATTTTGCAGTCTAGAAAGAAAATCCGCCACCTGATTCTCCTTACCTGGTCTGTCCAACACTGTGATGTTAAGCTCCTGTAACAATAACAACTATCTGGTAACTTTGCCACTAGTTACTAGTTTATTCATTAAGTGCTTGATGGCAGAATGGTCAGTATGTACAAAAACCTCATAACCAGTTATATAATGTCGGAATTTATTCAGAGCATGTACGACTGCAAGAATTTCTTTTTCTGTGACTGTGTAGTTTAATTCTGCAGGTGTTAGATTTTTGCTAATGAAATAAATGGCATAATGACAAGAATTCTCTTTTTGGCCTAATGAGGCACCTACTGTAGTATCAGATGCATCTGTAAAGATGTGAAATGGTAGTCCCAATTAGGTCCTTTAAGACTGGTGTGGTTGATAGCTTTTCTTTGAGTGTTTCGAATGCTTGTTGACAATTATCATTCCAGTTGAAAGGTGCATCTTTGGCTAGAAGTTTAAACAAAGATAAAGCTATTCGACTAAAATGATCAATGAATCTTCTGTAATAGCTTGCATACCCAAGAAAACTTCTCACCTCCTTTTGAGTCTCCGGAATTGGAAAATCAACAATGATATGAATTTTTTATGGATCAACTTTAATGCCATGAGAAGAAATATAATGTCGTAATACTATCCCTTCATTTAACATGATAAAACATTTTTCATTACTTAGGGACAAATTAGCTTCAATACATCTCTTCAAAACTTTTTCAAGATTTGCTAATACATGCTCAAATGAATCACCATACACTGAAAAATCATCCATATAAACTTCAACACAATCATGAACTAAATCAGAAAAAATAGCTAATACAGCTCTCTGAAATGTAGCTGTAGCATTGCAAAGTCCAAATGGTAAAACATTATAAGCATAGGTGCCCCAAGGATAAGTAAAAGTGGTTTTTTCCTGGTCCTCTAAGGCTATCCTGATCTGGTTGTATCCACTAAAACCATCAAGAAAAGAAAATGATGTTTTTTGAGCTAGTGTGTCTAACACTTGGTCAATAAATGGTAGTGGAAAATAATCTTTGAGGGTGGCTTTGTTCAATTGTCTGTAGTCAACACAAATCCTCCACTTACCATTTTTCTTGGGCACTGCGACCAATGGGAATACCCACTGACTGTCAGAGACAGGATAGATAAAATTGACTCTTAACAATTTTTGTAATTCTTCTCTAACAATATCCTGAAGCATGGGATTCATTCGTCTCTGTGGTTGCCTCACCGGTTTAACATTGCTATCTGTATAAATATGATGAGTGCATGTTTTAGGGTGGATTCCGTGCATATTGGTGTAGTCCCAGGCAAATGCCTTCTAGTATTTTCTCAATAGTTGAATCAATTTCTCTTCCTAAGATGAGTCTAGGTGAGTGCCAATATTCAATGTTTTTCCTGGACTAATCTCTATGGTCTTACTCTGTGTGTTTGTGATGGATTGGAATGGGAAAATGTTGTGAAATGTTGTTTGCAAAGAATGAATGGTGCATGTCTCCTGAAAATTTTGTGCTAGAAGTTCATTGGCAGCATGGTATTGATCATTCCTCAATTCCTCAGACACATCTGGTTGAGAGAGAAATAATTCTACCAAATCATCATTATCATGTTCTTGAAAATCATAGATTTGGTTGATGTTGAAAACAGATTGAACTTCTACCTTATCATTTTATTTATCATCAAGCCATAAATTGTGTGCTACTGCTAGTGATTGTGCTGATGGGTAAAGAGTCAGTTGTTTTCTTTTAGTTCCTCGTGAGATGATCATATTACCCGATCGAGATCCTATGAATGCATCAACAGTTGCTAACCGTGGTCTACCAAGGATGATAGGGTGTCCTCCTAAATTGGATTTTGGTTGAAGAACTAAAAAGTCCACTGGATACTCCCAAGAGTCCAATGAAACAATTATGTCCTCCAAAATCCCTTCAGGAATCACTTTAGACCTGTCAGCAAGTTCTAGAACAATTGTTGTGTGTTGCAAGTTTGTGAGTTGGAGGGTTTTCATGGTTTCAAGAGTCATCACATTTATGGCAGCCCCAAGATCCATTAAAGTGTTTGGAATATGTATGTTGTTAATGATTGTAGTGACACTAGGAATACCAGGATCAACATACTTTTCCATTGAAATGGTGTTTGCCATAAGGCCAACTAAATGTCCAATAACATGAATGGTTTGTGGATCAACTCTTTTCCTAGTAGGCTTCTTAAGACATAGTTCTCTGATGGCTTGAGTATATATGGGAATGTATTTTATGGCTTGTAGTAGCGGAATTTTTATGTAGACATTCTTTAGCTCATCTAAAACATCAAACTGTGGCATAGACATGGGAAGTTTTGTTTGGACTAATCGATCTGGAAAAGGTGGTGGTTGCAATGGTTGCATCTGTTTATGTTTGATGTCATCGTTTGGTTTCCTTTGAATGGGGGTTTCATTTTCATTTTCTTCATTTTATCCTTGTTTTTCAACTCCTGGGGATTCTTTGTGAAGTACCTTCCCAGACCTCAAATTGATATTTTGAAAGGGTAATGTGGTATATGAGGGTCCCTCATCTACATTGTAAGCTAGTCTCTCTGCTCTATTATTTGGATTTGGTACAGGTTGAGCAGGTATTTGAGTAGGTCTAGGAGGTTGGGGGTTAGACGGAAGTTGTAATTGTGGTGGATTTATTGGTGGAGGAGCAGGCAATGCTTGTTGAGTGGGTTGGGATTGATGTGGGTAAACAACTTGCTGCAGAGGATATTGTTGATATGATTGAGGATATGGTGAATATGGCTGAAGGTATTGTTGATATGGCTATGAATATGGTTGGTATGGTTGAGGGTATGATGGATATTGTTGAGAGTATTGCTGGGATGGTCTCAATTGTTGTTGTGGGTAACTCTGGTGCTGCCATGGCATGGGTACATTCCATGAATTCTAATCATACATCTAATCATGTGCAGGAAATTGTAAATTCTGATTCGAGAACATACCTTGAGGTGGAGGTCTTCGCTGCCATGGTCTTTTTGCGCTCATAAAATAGACATTCTCGATATCTGTACTGGCTTCCACATTACAATTCTGCAAAACCTTAACTTTATAGCAATGAAATATATCATGATTTTCAGTACAAAAGGCACAAACTTGAATATTCTCTTATGGACAATCTTTCAAGACATGCTTCTTCTGGCATTTCGGACAAAAGATAGCCATCATTTGATCTTCCTCTTCTTGTCTTTTCTTGGCTTTAAGAGTGTCAACTTGGGTCCCTAATGTACTTAACAAATTTGTTTTGAATTCCTCTAATAAGTTTCCTATTTCAGCTCGTGTGACACTAGCTGAAGCAGATTTTGTGGCTTTGGATGATATGGTTCTTTTCCCAATTTTTGCTTTGCTCTTGGAATACTTTTCACATAAATTAGCAATTTCTTCAAAAGGTAAGGTGGAGATATCACCTTTTCCCATTAGATTAAGATCATCTAAGTATTCCTCTCGAATGCCCTTCAAGAATATGGTTCTAATGAGATCAAGATTCATGGATTGATGTTTTGATTTTTGTAAATTATAAGCAAATCGTTCCAAATACTCCTCTAGGCTTTCGTCCTCTTGTTGATTCATCCTAAAGATATCATCTTTAGAATCCTTTGATCTACAATAAGGTTGATATTTCCTTAGAAATATTCTTTGCATGCCATCCCAATCAGTGATTGCATGCTCACCAAGTCCCATAAACCATTTTAGTGTTGATGCCTTTAATGTTGCTGGAAAGAGTCTAAGCCTATGGGCATCATCTGTGTAACCATATGTTCGACATACAATGTCAAACTCAAACAAGAATGAATCTGGGTCTTTTGAAGCCATGCCATAAAAGTTTGGTAACACAGAAGGAGGTACGTTTTTCATTTTTATTTCCTCATTATTGTTGTCTTCAGGTTCATGGATGGGAAATTTAAAAGTTTATTCTTCCTCCTCTCCTTGATCATGTTGTTGTTCTGGAGTGGGTCTTCTTGCTGATCCTCCTCCTTCCTCAGCCATTTTTATAGATTCTTCTGGTAATTTGATTGTTTGTTCGGTGTCACTTGTCCCAAAGAGTTGTTCTAGAGATTGCTGAGTTATTTTTCTACTTTCTCTCTTTGCTGAAGATTCAGGTAGATGCTTCTTCTGAGATTCGTGCACCAATAAGATTTGTCTCTCAATAAGTGTAAGTCTTTGGCTTGATTTGTATTTATCCTCTAATCTTTATATGATGGTTTCCTCAGCTTGTGTTGTGTGTTCAGTTTTTCCCACAGAGTCTGCTCCTGATGATAGGTTAGTTTTTGGATGGGGGGTTCTTGTGAATCTGCCTCTACTATCTCTAGATCTAGGCATAAGAAAACATGATTTCTACAGTGAGTCAAATCTATGTTGCGTTTTTGGTTTGTTTTTGTTGATTTAATTTTTTTTTATATTTTGATTGATGTTTTTTTTTTTTTCCAAAATCCTCTAACTACGCCTCCCCGGCAACGGCGCCAAAATGTAGTGGCCAATATAGGGTGCTAAATTAGACTAGATTTATTATTGACCTGGGTAAGTAAACTTCGAGGTGTGTGTCTAAAATCTATAGGCATAAAGGATTCCCAAATAAGTGTTTGTGGTGATAGGTGACAGTACTTCTTTACAGAAGGTTGAGGTATGTTTCCTCTCACTTTAACACTCAGATTACTTAGATTATCTAACTATCCGAGAGATACAAAGTATAGCTAGACTGAGATTTGAATCCTCTTACAAGGATGTTGTGCACAAAACTCTGTCTAGTTAATACTGAAGCACTCATAAAGAAATAAAAAACACACTAAACTTTAAATACATAAACAAACAGAGTTCATGGAAATGCCTTAAAACATAACGTTGGATCAAATCCCTTACAAGACCTGATTTAATGATCTAACGATGATATCTTTAAGCAAGCACCATAGATTCCATTTGTGAGAAATCGTAATCAAATTGACAAAATCATTAGCATGGAAATAACATCAACAGTATGTGTTCTATGTAAATTCAAGAGCTATGAAAATGACATTAAACGACATGCATTCAAAAGAAATGGAAATGTGTTTTATGTAAATTCAAAAGCAATGAAAACGAAAGGCACAGTATACCAATCCATGTAGGGCCCATCCACGTTTCAATGGTACACTGGAATGAGCTCAATCAATCGACAATATTAACGCATAGACAATGTTGGAGTGAAATAGTAATTGTACTCAAACACTAAGAGTTGCAATCACATATATGAATTCGGTTCTTTAAAACAATACACAGAGGTAATCATAACATGTCCCGAGAACTTTTTTTTTTTTTTTTTTGAAGAAAACCCTAGGCTCTGCTGTTTGAAGCAAATGTTCAGATCTGCACATTCTGCACCAACCCGATCGCAACCCTACTCTTAGCCGCCGACGATCCATCCCTCGTGCTCCTGGTAATCTAAACGTCATGGCCTCCCCTGTGGGAGGGGCAGGACCTTTCCCCCATCCTCCAGATAACCTCTCGTCTGACATCTTTAAATCCTCTGCATCTCTGTTTCCTCCAGGCGACTTTTCAGGACAAGAACAGGGCTCAGTTCAGACTGACATAGCAGTTGAGCATACAGTAGCACGTGAAAAGGAAGAAAATGAACAGGGGGCGAATCCAGAACAACCGGCGTCACAACCAAAGGCGACTTCGGCTACCTGCATTCCAAAAACCATGGAACGAATTAAAGTTGAGCTCCCCAGTCATAGAATCAATGGCAAAATACAATACATGAAGGATCACGCTCTCATTGGAAAATTTCTTGGCTTTTGGCCAACTGAAAAAGCCCTACAAGGGTGGATAGCCTCAAAATGGAAGCCCAAAGGACAATTCACCTTGCTACTTGGCCCCAAAGGCTTCTTCACTACAATATTCTACTGCCTGGAGGACAAATCTCGCATATTTGAGGGAGGTCCGTATTTCTTCAACTCCTCGAGTCTTTTCCTTCGTGACTGGAAACCCAGGTTCAATCCAGATACAGAACATCTCAGTCATGCTCCAGTGTGGATACACATGTATTCTTTACCTACAGAATACTGGAAAGAAGAAACATTAAAGGACATTGGCAATAGCATCGGTGTTTTCATCAAAGTTGCAGAGGAAACCAAAAATTGAAGATATACTTCCTACACCAGGATTTGCATCCAGATGCATCTTACCAAAGCCCTTGCAGACTCGGTAAGTCTTTTCCATGATAATTTTGAGTGGATTCAACCATTAGACTATGAGCATATTCCTTTTCGATGCCGCAAATGCCATGAACATGGCCATCTTTTTCGGGATTGTCCTCTGAATATTCAGATCAAATCTCCTGCTAACAAGGCTAGCAAAGACTCTGAAGGCTTTACCAAGGTGCCCAATCACTGTAGGCATGCTAAAAAACATCCTGCTACACCCTCCAGCCCAAAAAAAGCTGAAACCCAAAATAGATTTCAAATTCTTACCCCTCAAGATCCTTCAGAAAAGCAACATAATGAATCTCAGGCTTCCCCATCTCCACCATCTTCCTCCCAAAGTCTCAAATCTAACCCGGCTCCATCTTCCTCTATGCCCTCCAGCCTTCTACTCTCCTTGAAATCGAAAAATACGGCTTCAGAGGTTGACATGCAACCTTCAGCGATGGAACTTGATGCAGCTTTAGCACTCAGTTTACAAGATGATGTCCCAGAGGAATACCAGAACATCCCTACAACAATGGAGGAGGACCCAGAGACTGTGAGTCTGGAGGGACTGGATATACTCAAAGTCGAAACAGCATGCAAGCAGAAAGAGTACAACTCAATAACTCCATGGGAAATAGATCGATTGGAAGGTGTTCTCACCAAAGCTCAACATAATAAATGTCTAGGTATACAAGCAGGAAGTCCCTGGGATGGAAAGAAAATCCTAAAAGAAACAAAGAAAATAGGGCGCAAAACCAATCTACAAAGAACCATCATTATAGGAGAAATCTTAATGGAATCAGGGAGATTCCCAAAGTTGACGAAGTTCTACAAGCCCCAACCCCACTATTCCTCATGAAGCTCATCTCCTGGAATATGCGAGGGCTCAACAGCCCCTCAAAACACAGAATGTTAAAAAAATTGATTCAGCTAGAGAAGCCTGCCTTAGTTTTTCTACAAGAAACAAAAAGTAATAATGTTGCCCTCGAAAGGATCCTCAACAAAGCATGGACAGGCAGTCGCTCAGTCTCAGTGGATGCGGTAGGGGCCTCCGGTGGACTAGCTATTGCTTGGAATCTGCAGATCCTTATGCTTCAAGATTTTCATGCCACTCATTGTTTCATCCAAGCTTCATTTCATCTCATTGGGACGGATCTGCACAGTCTTCTCACTAATACCTACTTCCCGCAAGACTTACGTCATAAATTAGAAGTGCTGGATGCACTAACAGCTCTTAACTCTAACAGACAGTACCCTCTATGGATCAGCAGGGGGGATTTCAACATTATCATGAATCTAGAGGAAAAAGGGAGGACACATGAAGTTAGATGATGATAGCACAGGATTCAAAGAATTCATTCAAAGCAATCAGCTCATGGACATTCAGACTTCAAACAGCATGTACACCTGGACAAACAAACGCAGGGGAATTCAAAATATTGCCTCCAGGTTAGATCGTTTTCTCATTTCAGACAATGCCATACATATGGGAGGGGATTTTCACGCCTCCATCCTGCCTCAAGGTGGGTCTGATCACTGGCCCATTATGCTTCAATGGACACGTCCAGGTAAACATTGCAATCATCCATTTCGCTTTGAGGCCTTTTGGTTCACACATCCTAACTTCAAAGAAATGGTCTGAGCTGCGTGGAAATCCTTTACTCCCCCGGCAGGTGCAAAGATGTTCCAATTTCAACAGAAACTAAAAAATCTCAAGCAAGTGCTCAAAGTCTAGAATAAAACCCAATTTGACAACATTCTGGAAACCAGGAAAACATTGGAGCAGAATATGTGTTCTCTACAGCAAAGCATTATCCTAGAGGGAAGAACAGAAGAACTGGAAAATAAGGAGCAAACCCTCTGGACAGATATAGAAGCTTGAATTCTACAAGAGGAAATCCTTTGGTGCCAAAAATCCAGAATCAAGTGGCTCAAAGAAGGGGAAAAGAACACAAAAAAATTTCATCGATCCACCATCCAACGACGAATGCACAACAATATAGCCTTCATCAATAACAGTCAAGGGGAGGGACTAGAAAAGCATGAAGATATTGAAAAGGAATTCAAAGAGTACTTCTAGGAAGCGCTCAAAGAACAAACAAGAAGTAGATCAACAGCCATACGATCTATCACGCAGCACATACCCAAAATAATCATGGAAGATCATAATCAAAACCTATTACAACAAGTCTCTATGCAGGAAGTAGAAGAGGCAATGGCTCAGCTAAAGGATGGCAAGGCTCTAGGTCCTGATGGCTTCACCTCCAATTTCTTTCATGAATTCTGGGAGTTGATCAGCATAAAAGTCTGGGAATTAGTGGAAGAATCATGATCCATGCACTAGATCCTCCCTTCACTGAATTCCACTTTCATTGCTCTGGTACCCAAAGGGGAGGAATCAAATACGCCAGACAAATACAGGCCCATTGCTCTCTATAATGTTATCTACAAACTCATATCCAAAGTAGTGGAAAATAGGCTCAAACCTCTTCTCCCTCTTCTCATCCTTCCGAAACAGACTGGATATGTAGAAGGGCGTCAGATAATGGATGGCTTTATTCTATCAAACGAGGTGATCCACTCTTTAAAAATTCTAAAAAAACCAGGTATGATTCTAAAGCTTGATCTATCCAAAGCATTCGATAAGCTCAGTTGGGAATATATTCATCAAATGTTGTTAGCCTTCAGCTTCAATGCCACCTGGAACCGGTGGATAATGAATCGTATTACCTCTCCCTGCTTCTCGATCCTCCTCAATGGCTCTCCATCTGTGCCTTTCCGCCCCTCTAGAGGTATTCGTCAAGGGGATCCCCTATCCCCCTTCCTTTTTGTCCTCATGGCAGAAGGACTCAGTCGTCTCCTCCACCATGCTATTTCTTCTCAAGCTATCAAAGGTATAGTGCTCCTTGGTCTCCATCCCCTATCCCATCAACAGTTTGTTGATGATACGATGCTCTTTGGTCACCCTTCTTCCCTAGAGGCCAAAGCCTTTAAAGCCCTACTCTCTCTTTTCTCAGAAGCCTCCGGAACCTCGATCAATGCCACCAAATCCCATCTTTTCTTCTTCAACACCCCTGTCTCCACTCAAAAAAACATTGCCCGTATTCTAGGATACTCCATTGCAGTGCTTCCCTCCAAATATTTGGGCGCTCCTCTTATGGTCTCCGCCCTTAAGCATGCTTCTTGGCAAACGTTGTTGGACAAATTGGAAGCCCAACTTTCCTCATGGACATTTCAATCGCTCAACATAGCAGGTAGACTCATTTTGATCAAGTCCATCCTACAAGCTATGCCTCTGTATCTCTTCTCTATACTGGCAGCTCCCAAATGGGTTCTTAAGGTGATTCGCAACCTTCAAGGGAGTTTTTTATGGGGCTCCACGGGGCTCAATAGGAAATGGGCCCTTGTCAATTGGAAAGAGGTATACCAGCCGAAATCCAATGGTGGACTAGGACTTCGGGATCCTCTCCAAAGAAATAGCACTATGGGAGCTAGGATATGGTAGAATTGGTTAGTGAAGCCACACATTCCCTAGGTGAAGCTGTGGCAAGCCAAATATGCGCCAGGAAGTCATTGGGATGAACTCATTAGAATCAGTCCTAGCATCTCAGGTTCCATGATTTGGAATGTTGCCAAAATTCACAGCGCCTTCATACAAGAGAATAGCTTCTGGGAAATTCATTCGAGAAAATCTGCACGGTTTTGGGAGGATTCAAGGCAACAGTTACCGAAACTCGCCTTGATCTTCCATAAACCTATCTGGCAGAATTCTATGCAGCAAGCCAACCTCACTCATGTCTCTCAATTCTGGCAGCAGCATCCGATTCAAGATTTCCAACAATGGAAACCCGCCAGCTCCTGGCAAATCGATTGGCACTGAGAAACCTATACAGAAATCGAACAGGAGCTAAATCACAGAAAAATCAAGTATTCAAATCAGCAGGACAAATTGAGGTGCGGATACACTACAAAAGGTATGTTCACCACCAAGGAAGCATATAAATTATGCTATTCTAATGGCAATACAGCTACGGATCAGCTCTGGGATCGCATTTGGCAGTCCAATCTTTGGCCCAAGGTATCAACCTTTCTATGGATTTTAAGTAAGAGGTGCGTCTTAACTTGGGACAATCTACAAAAAAGGGGCTTCATCGGACCCTCAAGATGTCTCAACTACACTCTTCACTCGGAAACCATCCTGCATTTCATCGAGACCTGTCCTCTCGCTACTTAGCTATGGGAGAAAGTTGATCAATGTAATAGAAGAGCAGGAGTTCGGCAGGGGGACATAGCAAACACTTTAAGAACCTGGCCCAAGCACCCTTATCATAGCCCCATCCTAAATTCTCTATGGAACCTCATTCCAGGTTTTCTTTACTGGATTTTATGGAAGGAATGGAACAACAGAGTCTTCAACAATAGTAGACGGCCTATAGAAATACTCTGGCCCCTCTTAAAGCAAAATCTCCAAGAAACTCTGGCGCTTCGATCTTGGCTAGAAACTGACTGGCCAGACTCTCCTCAAGAGCAGCTCATCCTGAACTCCTAGAATCTCAACTTATCCTGCTTGTCTAATGTCAAATCTCTCCCCCTACTAAGTCTGTCTCCCCCATACAATGGTCCCCTCCTGCCGCCTCCTCTTTCAAATTGAACTTTGATGGAGCAGTTAAAGGAAATCCTGGGCCGGCAGGCTATGGAGGAGTAATTAGAAATGACAGAGGAGTAGCTGAGCATATCTACTATGGTTCAATTGGAAAAGACACCAACAATGTTGCGGAATTGGAAGGCTTGTGGAAAGGGATATGCATTACCGATCAACAAAATTTCTACCCGCTAGAAGTAGAGGGAGACTCCCTTATCCTCATCAATGCAGCTACAAGAATTCAAGTAGGCACCTCAGCAGTTAAAATAGCGTCCAGTTGGAGGTTGCTTAGTAGGCTCGAAACTTTGGAGGAAAGGCTACAGCGCCCCATAGCATTATTTTCAAGCATGTAAGGCACACAGCCAACAAGGTAGCAGATCGATTGGCCAACCAAGGGGTTGATATGCAGCTCCCTCCTTTCTCAGGCACTCTCAATGACTGATGCACAACTCCAATAGGAATGCAATTCTCTGGTGCTTCAGGACTACCAGTCCCCGGCTGCGGGTGATAAATAACGTGAACGGTACAATGGCGGCATTCCCACTGGGAAAGTGGCAGCTCAGACCCGCCACTTGTAAGGTTAATCGGCAGGCATGCCATCCCTGTAAGTTTATATTGAATGCAGCTATTAAATATTTTCTGCAGTTCGCCGTCTCCAGCATAATGGAGCTCCCGCGACTCGTTTCTCCGGCGATTTGGTTGCAGACCTTCTGCTGTGTTCTGGTTATTGCTTTGGGCGCCACAATGTGCCATTATAAGAGCCAGCCTCCATTGACTCTATCTCATTTGAAGTCTCGGCTTCAGCTGCATCAATTTTCTTGGTCGCTGCTTGTTCACAGGACTCGGCAGTGGTCTCAGGGGACTCGGCCTCGGCCCTCAGCACAGAAGGTCTCGGTCTCTACCTCTGGGAGTCGTGTCCTCTGTCATAGGTTTACCAGCTTTGGCTCTCCCTTCTGTCGTGGTCACTACCTGAGTTTCATCGCCGCGCCCCTCGGTGCTTCTATTGACATCCCTTGGTGGCTCCCTGTGCCCTCACTCACTACGCCCCTCTGTGCTTCTATAGCCTCTCCTCTGTGGCTCTCGGTGTCTTTACTCACTGTGCCTCTCTTTGCTGTCCCTTCTTGGCTCAGTGTGCCTCCATTCACTGTGCCTCAGCTCTCTACGCCCTTTTGGCTCATTGAGACTCTGCTCTCGGTGCTTTCCTTGCTCCAGCATCACCTCACCTGGGATTTCAGAATGCTGCGTGAATGGCTCCATCTCATTAGCAGAAGGGGAGGGTCTCGGGGTGGTTCCAGAGGGAGGGTTGTCCAACAGCGCTCCTCCAATATCACGGACTCCTCCTCTGAAGAAATTGAATCCCCCGTTACAAGGAGAGGCATGGGAAGAGGCAGAGGGAGGTTTCATGCAGCGGCCTGTGCGCACAGCACTCATCCCTCCACCCGCTTTCGCATCCCTTGTTCCCTGGGCAATTCCACCTATATTGTGTCCATCAAGATTGAAAAGTGCGACAATTCAGCTCCACTCAGAGCCTCTTTGGAGCTTAGGCAACCATCTCCTATTCATTGTCAAGGAATTCAGCCAACGGAGACCTCTGGTGCAGTTTCGGGTCCAAGCGAGCCAGTTAAAGATGTTTTTCCACATTTAGACTCTAGCGCTTCAGACCAGCATCGATGCAGGACCGTCGAGGAGAAACCTTCTACCTCTGTGGACGTACGAGCTCACCTTCGCGTCTTTTTGGTCCAGCCAAGGTAACAGGCGGTCGCCTCCGTTGCTCACTGATGTATGCTTGCTGGATTCAGGTCTCCGCCTTCTTTGCTTGGAGGTTTTTGATAAGGTTATGGTATGGCTTAGCTATTTTCAGGTTAAAGTCTGTTTCCAATTCCAACCATGCTTGTTGTTCTACCTCTGTTTGTATTACTTTATGGGTAGTTTTTGGTACAGACGGGATTAGTCAGCTACCAATAGTCTGTCGGTCAGTTATCAATAGTCTGTCGGTTATTTGTTGGTCAAGTCAGATTCAAAGGGAAGTTTCTCCCTCCAATGTAAAAGCACTGCTAAATCCATAGTCAGTATGGAGAGATTTTTGAGGCTGGCCTCGTTGTAATCTTTTTGTATAATAATAGAAGTAGACAAATTTACAAAAAAAAAAACATGTCCCGAAAACAAAAACGATACAGAGTTTTTATCTGCCTTCCTATCTTGAGTCGAATGCACATTCATTGAAGCAGTTGTTCCTGCTTTTACAGTGGAATGATTGGCAGTCATTCTAAGATGAAACGGTTTCCAAAAAGACAAAATGATTTCTGAAAAGACAAAACAAAACCGGTTTAGAAACCATGGATTTTACTGCCTTTGTAACCAAAAGGCTATGGTTTGACACGGCATTGACCGCCTAAGTAGGAGCTTTTGATCTGTTGTAAAATCGATTTTTCTTCATGCTTGTACATTCAAGAGCTCGTCTTTATCCACTGCTTTGGCTTGCCTATCATGCCATGTGTCAGATGATAAACCATTTACAGGATGTGATATCTTCCCGAGACCTTTTTGTTAAACTTTCCTAATTTCTAACATAAAAATTCAGAAATTAACCTTAATGCAAACTAACAACTATAACGCTATTAACTAATCAATTTCAATGGATGTAAAGGGGTCTATGGAGGGATAATATAGGCAATTGATGATGTTTTTAGAAGAAAAAGAGGGTAATGGAATGGTACCAACAGGCATTACTTCAGGAAAAGACAAGATTAGACTTTTCAAGAGCACACCATAGAATTTGGGAGGATGGAAGTACTCCTAAAGTATCTAGGGTGTTCACACAACTATTTGTGAAAAAAAAGTGATGTTTTTCAAACATAAAACAATGTATGAGGCTTAAGTATAGAAGTGGTACCTAAAAAACATAAGCCAAGAGAAAGGGAAGTAGAGTGATTCAAAGCAAAAGGTACATTAGGAAGCTTCCAAGGAGCGGAAGAAGAAGTGGAAAGGAGGGAAGGAGAATAATATAGTAGCTATAGTAGATGGGCGTAAATATCCTAGCAATGAATGAAACCACTGTAACATTGATGGTCACATAGGGGATAAGTGATAGAAATTGCATCTAGAGCTCAACTCAAAGAACTATAAGAAAAATATAAAGAAGAAAAATCTCATAGCCACATATTCAAGTAATCATGTCGAGATAAACTCCAACATTGATGAGAATATTGTTTGCACATTGTTAGAAATTAAATAATGGAGCAATGAAATACAACAATTATTGTGGAAACACAAATACAAGAACACATAAAACAAGAGAGACACAGATATACGTGGTTCACCCAATTTGGGCTATGTCCATGTAGAAACAACCAATCCTTACTTTTATATTATCCAACCAAATGAAGAGATATAACCTACAACAGATTTGTTGTAATTTCCCCTTCTCTCTCACACAACTCCTCTCTCTCTCTCTCTCTCTCTCTCTCTCTCTCTCACACACACACACACACA
>APFE031487407.1:3083-28907 GCA_000404065.3 Pinus taeda | reverse complement strand
ACCCCATCTACCTACCCAACTATTTTGCCTAGCATTTTTTGTTTCTTCTTGGAGGGTGCACTTGGACTTGCAAAACCCTTTATGTGCCTTTTCTTTTCCATTGGCTTTTTTCCTTTGATTTCCTATCTAGCACTACCCTTATTTCTTCCAAGGCCCCAGATTAAGCAGTTGGGAACCTTAGTTTCTCTGCCTAACAACTGATCTGCCAAGATTAAACAGTTTGGACAGATTTCTTTCTCTATTCTACAACAGAAAATTGAAACATGGCATTATCCAGATTAGACTGTTGGACCACCCATCACAACTTTAATAGACATGAAGGCATGTACACACCTTGTTTTTCCTTGAAAATATGGGATCTTTGTACCAGCAAAGTAGAGCATATTTGGCATTTGAATTTGCAGTCATGAAATATGAAACCTATTGGTATAGGTATCCAACACCTCTGATAGAACTAGTAAAGAATGAAGCCTTTAAGAGACCCATCCTTGGAGCCCTTGAGCTTAAAGCCACACAAGCATCAAATGACTGTGTCAATTTGCAAGATGACAAACTTGTAGTTGTGCTTAGCCTGATGACTAAACTTTCTAATGACAATCCCCCATCATTCTATGTCTCCTTGACTATTCATGATAAAACCGTTCACAAATGTTTACTGGACACAGGTGCCAGTCATAATCTAATGCCAAAGGCTGTCATGGATGAGTTAGGCCTTGACATCACTAGACCTTATCATGACTTGTTCTCTTTTGACTCAAGAAAGGTGAAATTTTTGGGGTTAATCAATGATCTAGCCATCACCTTATCTCAGCTACCCATGAAGAGCATGATGATGGATATTGTGGTAGCAGATGTTCCTCCTAAGTTTGGCATGTTACTTTCCAGAGGATGGATTAAGAGATCAGGTGGGACATTGCAGAATGATTTGTCTTATGCCATTGTCCCAATTTTTGGGGGAGAAAACAGAAGATTGTACAGGGAAGCCCAGCTGGCATATATCATCAGTGATGAAAGGAATCCCACTAATCATCCCATCTATGTTGTAGACACTGATTTGGAGCATGTATTCTCCAAATTGAGGAATCCCAGTTGGCCTCAGTGTATCTCAAGAAACTAGTATGCGAGATCATGGAGGAAGAAGGGCCACATATTTGGGATACGTTTTTTGATGGAGCTTGCTCTAGGGAAGCTGCAAGAGCAAGTGTAGTGCCGATATCCCCAACACAGGAATGCATACATCTGTCTTTCAAGCTGAATTTTCAAGTCACCAACAATATAGCAGAGTATGAGGATTTGATATTGGGCTTAAATGTTGCTAAAGAAATGGGAATCAGAGACATAAAGGTGTTTGGAGATTCCGATCTCATCATTCAACAAGTGAACAAAACCTTTCAAGCAAAACACCCAAGGCTGAAAGCGTACAGAGACAAGGTATGGAGGCTTAAATATTCTTTCAATAGCTTTTGTATCTCATATATTCCTAGAGTAAAAAATCAGCTTGGCGATTCACTTGTTGTGTCTGCTAGCATGTTCATCCCTCCCATGCCCCCTAGTTTGGCTTATGAGGTTCAGGTAAAATATAGACCATATCTGCCTAATAATCTCAAATACTGGAAAGTTTTTGAGGATGACGATGAATTCAATAGGTTTCTAGAAGTCATTGATGAATTCTCTTAAATGCAAATTGATCAAGAGAATGAAGTCGTGGAGGAATATCCTCAGTCCCAGCTGAGAAACAAAATTGGTCAAGACAACATTGTGCAATTACCCAGTAACTATATACCTAAAGGGTTGGTGCCTTTAGAGAAGTTGTTTCACCATAGTGATGTGCCTTACCAGGCTACCCAAAAATAAAATGAGTCTGTAGTCCATAAACATAACATAGGGAGCCCAAATCATCCAAAGTTTGTAAACCTATCCACCCATTTGTTTGTTGCCCAAAGTTCTGAATATTGCACCTTAATGAAGCAATTTTCTGATGTATTTGCCTAGGAGTACAGTGACCTCAAGACTTATGACAAAAGCATCATTCAGCATAAGACCCCACTGGAGAAAGACATCATTCCTTTCAAATGAAAACTGAGACCCATAAGCCCTCTTCTTCTCCCTTTGATTGAAAAGGAAATTAAGAAATATTTGGCTGCCAAAATCATAGTTCCCCTGAGGTATTTAAAGTGGGTAGCTAACCTGGTAATTGTGGGGAAGAAGAGTGGGGAAATCAGGCTGCGTGTTGACTTTAGAAACCTAAACAAATTCTCTAAAAAAGATAACTATCCCATGCCCAAAATGGAACATTTGTTGCAGAAGGTTTTAGGGGCTAACGTTATGTCTTTCCTGGATGGATTTTTAGGGTATAATCAAGTGGTTGTACATCCAGAGGACCAAGAAAAGACTACTTTCACCACTCCTTGGGGCACTTTTATGTACTCCAAGATGCCATTTGGGCTAATGAATGTTGGGACCACCTTTCAAACAACCATGGATATAGCTTTTGTAGGTGAGAAGGACAAGTTTGTCCTAGTTTACCTAGATGATATAACAGTTTACTCCAGTAGTCATCTGGTTCATTTGCAACATCTGAAGAAAGTATTTTTGAAGTGCAGAAGGTTTGGGATTTTGGTAAATCCTAAGAAGTCACAATTTTCTTTAGAAGAAGGCAAACTTTTAGGACACATTGTTTCTGCTACAAGTGTCAAGATTGATCCAGAAAGAGTTAAAACAGTACAGACATTTTATGTTCCAAGGTCAAAGGACATTTAGTACTTTTGGGTAAGATAAACTTTGTGAGGAGGTTTATTCCCAATTTCTTAGAACTAGTGAAACATGTCACCTCCATGCTGAAAAGGGGATCGGAGATTAAATGGACCGATGTAGCAATAAAATCCTTTGAAGACATCAAAAGAGATATTATGGAAGCTCCCACTCTAATCAGCCCAGACTATAACAAGGAGTTCCATATCTTCTCCTTTGCTTCCTGTGACACCCTTGCAGCAATATTGTTGCAAAAACATGATGAAGGTACAAAGCACCCAATGGCCTTTTTCAGAAAAAAGCTAAGGGATGCTGAATTAAGGTATGACATTATTGAGAAATAGGCTTATGCTCTTATGAAGTCTTTGAAGGCATTCCAAATTTACATTCTGCACTCCAAGGTGATTGCCTACGTACCCTCTACCTCAGTAAAGGATGTCCTAACACAGCGAGATGTTGATGGAAGAAGGGCTAAATGGATTGCTAAGCTCATTGAGTTCAACATAGAATTGGAGCCCACCAAGCTTGTCAAAGGCCAAGGCCTTGCTCAGCTAATGGCTGAGGAAAATTGCAATTTGCTGGGCATAAATTGCATAGGTTGAGATTCAGAGGTTGAACAAGCAAAGGAGGCAACAGTGGAATGAGGGTAGAACCAATCTTTAGCCAAGAATTTGGCTTATTGTGATTGGTATTCCAGCATAGCTCACTTCCTATTGAAGCTAGAAGTTCCTCCAGGCCTTAGTTCAAGCCTATCCAGGACCATTAAGCTCAAAGTAGCTAAGTTTTGCATAAATGAGAACCTACTTTATTGGAGAGATCCAGATGGAATTATTTTAAGGTGTTTGAAATAGAGAAATCTATGGAAGTCACACATCAGTTCCATTCTAGCATCTGTGGAGGACATCATTATTCAGAAACCACAACCCACAAGATTCTGAGAGTTGGGTATTATTGGCCCACCCTATTCTCTGATGTGTTTTCATTTGTGAGATCTTGTGATGAGTGCTAGAGGTTTGCAGGAAGATAGCAGTTGAAATCATTGCCCCTGAAGCCAATACATGCCAGTGGCCCTTCACACCAGTGGGGTTTGGATTTCATAGGGGAGATTAATCCACATTCCAGTGGCAAACATAGTTTCATTTTAGCAGCCACTGATTATTTTACCAAATGGATTGAGTCCATCCCCACTAAGAAAGTTGATCACCAGGTTGTCATGAAATTCTTGATAGAAAACATTTTCACCAAGTTTGGCTGCCCAAACAAATTGGTTAGAGACAATGCAATAGCTTTCAGGGAAAAATAAGTAGTGGACATGTGTGACTCAATGGGCATTAAATTTGTGCATTCCACCTCATATTATCCTCAGTGTAATGGCCTAGCGGAATTATCCAATAAGACCCTGGTAAGGATAATCAAAAAGTTGTTGGAAGACATTAAAAGGAGTTGGGATTCCAAACTGAAGTTTGCATTATGGGCTGACAGGGTTACCACCAAGAAATGCACATGGAATTTTCCATTCAAGTTGGTATATGGCACTGAGGCTGTATTCCCAATCCAATTGACCCTCCCTGTGGCCAAGTTCTTGCAAGAAGAGCATAATGAGGAAAATTACACGGCAAGGAGGATTAGTGACTTGGCTAAAGTTCATCAGATCAGAGATTAATTGACTGAGAGGTCTGCAGTACATCAAAGGAAAATCAAGGAAGCTTTTGACAAAAAGGAAAAGATGGACAATTTTCAGGTTGGGGACTAGGTTCTCAAATGGGATGCACTGAAGGAAAAGAAAGGAAACCATGGTAAATTCGATGCTCTATGGATAATACCTTTTATCATCTCTCAAGCCCAACGAAACAACACTTTCATGCTGCAGAGTTTGGAAGGAGAAGTAGTTTTCAATGGTCCAATCAATGGGCAGTTTTTGAAAGTTTATTTTGTTTAAGGCTTAAGATTTTAACCCTCAGTATTGTAAATATGTTATTTTTCAAAGTTTAGTGTATGCTTATATAGACTCCATGCCCAATGGAATACTAGACAATATTGTTAATCTTATTTCTATGAAAAAGGTAGTGGTCTATGGTTATTGAAACTTCACAGGGAGGATTTCATCCCCAGAAGCAGCCAGTGTTAGCCTTGAGATGTAGTGCTGACTTTTGGAAGGACAAAGAGGGGCTCATTGTAGTCTGATATTCTCAAAGGGGCCCCACCTGGGTCATTTTTCCCTTTTCTCCTCTTACCTGCTCAATTGCTAGCCTTCCCATTTCCTTCGTTCACCGTCTAACCCCAAAAAAATACTTCCTTTTGGCCTTAGCCCCAAGCGCAAAGCCAAAGTACCCATAAAACCCAACCATATGCCCTTGCGCGCATATAAAACACCTCACCGCATTCCGTTGATATTCTCCCACTAATCCAATGCCCCATATTGCACCCGATAAAGGCGACCTGCCCGATCAGTCTCCACTGTCAGATCACCTCCACTAGATCTAATGGTCCTCGCACATATTGCAAGGACAGCTAGCATGGACAATACCTGTATGATACGGGTGACTTTTTTCTCTCTCATCTGCCACTATGTGTCAGCCACTAAATGGAATCGTGTGAGTTTTGACACTTACCATTTATTGCCTGATGTTCGTGCTTTCAAAACCATTACGGCCCAATCTAAACCACCCTGCCCATTATTGCCCTCACATCACCTCTCGATAACCATTTGATTTAACCATTGAAGATCCAACAGCTTGGATAGGTCCCACTCTCTCCATGACCAATAGCCTCTGTAAATTTTTCTCTGCTACACATCTCCTCAATCCGATGGACACCACCCACAACCACCCTCGCCATTCATCTACCCATGCACTCCATCCCCACGACTAGTCTGACCTCAACAACTGAATTAAATAGAGATCATGGCCAAATGGAGTAAAGGACACAGCATGACTCAGAAACTGAATTAAATAGTTATGGCACTCCTCTACCATGATCAATCCAACCACCTGAAGGACAGCACAGTACTATAACCGATCAGGTTTTTGTAGTGGAGAAAGAAACTATGCTCAAAGATGCTATCAGACAGTTAATGGCAGTTGGTGGCCAATTAAGGCCCTCCATCCCTAAACGGCTAAGAGCCTTTGTAATGATAGATTATAAATATCCAAAAGAAAGATGTAATCAAGGTTTTCATTTGATGTAAGGTTCAACTTCTGGAGACTATAGACACTCTGTAACTTGCAACATCTCCTCTTCATTTTCAGCAATGCAAGCTTCATTTGTTGTTACATGCTCACTATCCATTTCTTCTTTGTTCTAAGCTTGTGCCCGTGGTATTGTATTCACGATTTCTCCCATGTTTAATACTAGATAATTGTCATCTTATCTCTGTATTGAGATATTGAATGTATCAGTGAGTAGGCCACTCAGGTTTCTTCCATGCTTGATGCAAAATAATTGTCATCTTGTCTTTGCATTGATAGATAAGATCTACAAGTCCACATGGGGTAGCTCAAGTGGCAGTGGCCGTGGAAATGAAGTCTCACCGAACCGGAAGTCTTGGGTTCAAATCTTGGGCTACCCTTCCTCCGTAGTGGGGTGTGTAATGGACATGAGAATAGGAGAGTCCTACCAAAGCTTACAAAAAAAAAGATAGATAAGATCTACAAGTTTCTTTACTGGTTGCAGCAGACCATCACATGGTTGTGTGTATCTGTTGGTGTGGTCAGTATTCTCCATATTTATCTAATTCCCAAACTATTGAGCATTGGTGGTCTAAAGCCTTGTAGTCTAAGGGTGTTCATGCATGTCTAGAGTGAAAATAGAGTAGAAGTGGTTATTTGGCTTGAACCAAACCATCATCCCTTCCAATAAAATTTTGCAAAAATAGTTTCATTTATATGTTACTAAGCATCTCCGAGCTACAACCTAGGAGATTTTCTTGAAGTTCTAACAAGATCATCTGCCTAATGAACAACCCAAATTGACTACGAAATTACAATATTTTACGAGGCAAATTCTCATATTTTTTTAGCTTCAGGGGCGCTTCCTCCAAACTCATCTTGGTGAGGGGGGGCTCATAAAAGTCATCGTCGTCCCCACTGGACCCCCTGGCAGCAATTAAATGGGTGGTGTTGCCACCCCATTAGGAACATGGATTCAATGCGATTGAAACAAAAGCCTATGAATAATCAGGAAGATAATTAGGCTCCACACCCAACACACATCAATGTGGAAGGGAGTGAATCTGAGTAGCCTTCATCAACATGAAAAGAAGGACATGACCAAAGCCTTTCATATAAAAATATAGGTCATGAATAAAAATATTGATGTTATCTTCGACTCAAGTTCATAACCTAATCTCATAGTAGTAGATATGGTCAATAAAACTATATTGGAGGTTTGTGGCCATCCTAGGCCATATCCATTAGGATGGGTCAAAAAGGAGACAAACATAAAAGTAATCAAACATTGTAAAAATTTGCTATCAATATTGAATTTGTTGATGAATTAGAATTAGATGTAGTCCTAGTTTACATATGTGAAGTTGTGTTTGGGAGTCCCTATATGTATATATAGGATGATATTTTCATGCAGATATCCAACCAATACCACCTTGTCAAGTATGAAGAATCCTTCATCATCGACATGCAAAAGGACTAGTAAAATATTTCATTGGTAAGAAATATGCTTTACTATTTCTAAGATAAAATTAGTCTTGTGAGGAGCAAACAAGGGTAAAGGCATACCTAGAGGGGTGTACTAAGGAATGAAGATGACAACCAAAGAGTTTATATCGACATACAAGGGAGTGTTACAAGATCCTAAAGGGATATAAATGAAGAGGGAAGTGGAGCAAGAGATCTAGTTGTTGTCGAACTCTCCATTTCCAAACATTAGCTTGTACAAATAGTTCATTCTAGTAGCAAGTGAAGTGAAATCAGTTGCAGCAACTAATAGTGAAAGGTGTGATTCGACCAAGTACTTCACCTTTTTGAGATATCTAGGGAAACTATATTAGGTGATTTCTCTTACTTTGACAACTATTTGTGATGTATTTTTACTTTAATTGATTAAATTATTCTTTCCTTTATTATCATTAGTGTTTTCTATCATCAAACAACTACCAAATCATAAACAACAATGAGACAATAAGTCATAAAATGTAGGTGATAATCCATGGCCAAAACCTCTCCAACTGAGACGAAAACCCATTAGAATTATTCTCTTCTTATGGAAATTCAATTGACGAATTCCAAGACCAAGTCAGCTTTTTCCTTATTGAACATCTTCCAGCAAGAAACTTCGACCTTCTGGTAACTTCTCCAACACCTTCAACCCCAACAACAATTTCTACAACTTCAACCTTGACGTAGCTTCAACAGCTTTGACCTAGTAGTTTCACAGGTTCAACCTAGAAGCAGCTTCACAACTTTGATATAGAAGCAGTTCCATAGCTTCAACCTTAAAGCTTCATAGCTTCAACCTTGCAACTACACAACTTCAATACAGCTTCACAGCTTTGATGCAGCCTCACAAATTTGACCTTGCAACTATACAAATTTGATGCAACTTCACAACTTCGATGCAACTTCATAGCTTCAACCTTATAGCTTCGAGAATTGATACAACTTTAGAATTTTGTCTTTCCTAGTCACTGTAGAAACCCTAATGAGAGAGAGAGAGAGAGAGGCCCAAAACTTCAAACTTTTTCTTCTTCTTCTTCTTCTTCTTCCTCTTCTTCCTTTTCCAATTTCTATCTTGTGGAGATCAAACTTGCTTGAGTGAGTGTCCAAATGAGGTTGAATTCCTTATTATTTATAGTGCTTGTGAGGGGTACAAATTTCTATCTTGAGGTCGACTTGTCCCTTCATGTAAGTTGACTTGATCTTTGTGCCATGAGGAGGTCTTGGATGGTCTTTTGACTCTATTTTGACTCAATAAGATTTTCTTTACAATATGTAACATGCCCAAATGGGTCTTCAATACATGACAATGAATCAATTGGCTTTATGACAAACCTACAAGCACTCAATGGGTGCTTTACCTAAAAATAAATTTCCCTTGAGCATGAAACCCATGCCTCAAGAACAGAAATAATAAATTTATTTCTCTATTTTCATTAAATACATAAAATCATGATTACATATTTCATTATGAATATCGAACATATTTACATATTTCAACACTCCCTCTTAATTAGGTAGGTTTTCATAATCCATACAAGGTACTTGGACATTCTCAATCTGAAGAATTCTCATAAGAAGAGTTGGATTGGTAACCTATTTGTATAACATCATATCATCCATCATTGTCACAAAGCAAGGCATTAACTAACAACTATATATCTCCACAAGATCAGAGCACAATATTAGTGATACCAATGTTTTATAGACACCCTCATCATTGTCTCTCTCGGAACATACCCCACCCGAGTTCTCTCAGAGTATTTTCCAACAGGATTATTCTTATCTTGGATTCCTAGTCCTCTACGACTACTCTTATCTTGGATGCCCTACCACATCCTCAAAGATCATCAAATGTCACATGCTTACCCAATCCTCCATTCTATCTTCCCAAGTGAAGACAAGAATGGTGTGTTTATCTCTCCCTCTCCATTAGACAGGATATATCCATTCCAGTGAAGGAATTTACCCATTCTTATAAAACGAATATACCCAAGCTCCCTCTTAATCAAGGACTTGATCAAGCTCTCTCTTGACCAGGGACTTACTTCTAATAGCTCTTTAGGTGGAGATAATGGGACAACCAACTGCTTGAAGAGATCCACCTTTTGATGTCATTAACTTATTTTTATTTATTCAAAAGTCTTCATTTTTTGGGACTTCTTCATAGGGCATTGACCCTCCATCACTTTCATTCATGAATCATGTCATTCATTCCATCCTTTATTTCATTGTAAAGTGATCCATTAGTCCATATCTGGCCTTTCCTTCACACCTTTCTACCTTCTTCACATCATGTTTCCTTCAGGATCTTTCATCCTATGACATGAGTGTGAGTTTTAGATGACATCTACAACTCTTCCTTTGGTAGCACTACATTAACCCATCCAAATATTGTTCAAAAATAGAATATGAACATTAAATGAAAAAACCTTTGTGATGGTATTTCATCATGACATCACATTATTTGCATCAGTGTCCTACATATATATTGACACATCTCCAACAAGATATACAATGTCAAGGGTCTCCTTCTTTTTCAAACTTTATTATGATCTTCATATATTTCCCATGGAGATAGAATATTCAAATATTTTAGTCCTTTGATATTGATTTCCTTCTCCATAGTTGCATTTTTCATGATCTCTTCCTTTCTTTGTTCACATGTTTCCTCCCAGCAACTTCCAATCATAGTTCCTTCAACTTTTTCAACCACCTTATATTTCATATGAGGACATATTATTTTGATTTTATCTAAACAATGTGTGAACCATGCCTTCATGCATTCTTTCAAAGGAGGAGATCCTTTCTTTTTATCATGCTCTTGAGGTAGAGCACTCATTCATGATATTTGCAACCATATGACATGACTCTATTTTGTCAAATACAAGAATACATACCTACCCTCTTTCTTTTGGTCATCTAGACTTCCTTACGAAGCTTCCTTGAATGAAATAACTTCAATATCTTGACCTACTTCACTTATTTTGAAATCATACCATCATCCCATGAATGCCATACAAGATAGAATTATCGGTGAGACACTTTCTTCTTCCAGTATGCGAACCTTCCGATGAAAATTCCAACAGAGGATCTTAATCATCCTCATTCTGCAAATGCTCATTTTTTAATGTTCTATGATGAGCTCTATACTAGATGAATTTCTTCTTCCCATAAGTACCACTTATGATTCTACTAAGGTTACTAAGAGCTAAATCCATCTATATGTGACTTATATAGACTTCTATTTTAGCTATATTTTAGGCTTCTTTATGATGATGTCACGATCTCTTTCTTTCAATCGTATGCTTCTATGATGACATCTCCTTATATGATGCATCCTATCATGTTTCTAATGATTCATTCCATGATAACTATACTTTATGACAGAAAACGTGGAACAAAAAGTTGAAAATAACTAGGTGAGGAAGACTATCTCAATCATAGTAAAGATCTTTACTTCCTCCTTCTTGGATTTCTTATTTTTAGCTTCTTCCACTTCTTCATTGATATGGTCTTCTTCCCTTTCTCTTTTGTTGTTGTCCTTCTTGAGATTTGAAAAATATCTCTTGTAGCTCCCATATTCATGACAACCATAAAATTGAACCTTCGACATGTTGTTCTTCTTTTTATGAGGACCAATCTTCCCAAACTTCCTTTTTTCTTCTAGACATGGTAGAAAAAGCTTGAGCTTTCTCGCTTGATCCTACATCAATTTTTTCCTTCAACCTCGGTTCTTCGATTTTACAAAATAACCATAGTTCATTGAATGGAGTATCTTCCTTCTTCCTAAATATACTTGATGTGAAGTTTCCCCATTCCTTTGGTAGTGCATTGAGCACTATGGTAGTTATTTCCTTGTCAGACATTATTTCTCCCAACTCTTGGAGTTGGCGTTCTTATTTCTAACACCCTCATAAAGTATAAGGTTATTCCTTCTTTTTTTGATATCTTAATCTTGTATAGCTTAAGCTTCTTCTTTTGGCAATTCAACAATTAAACCCTTAACATGACCAATGACTTCATTTTCTATGAGGATCAAATCTATCCTCTTCTTCCATGCAAGAAATTTTTTATGACTCAACCAATTTGTTGCTTTTCTTCCACAATGAAGTCATCTTGATAGATACATATAGATATAAAGATACTTACTTGTCAAGTGAAGATACACTTAGATGATGAAATATTCAATTTGATGCCTTCTTGATTTTGATGATGATGTAGATAATAGAATATGTCCTCTTGGTCAATGTGTCTTTCTTCATAAGTGATCCTTAGCTCACAGGGATATCACATTGATTCCTTGATGATGAAAATGTTATTTCCCATTGTTCTTCCTTCAATTTAATGCTAGTCAAACTTGTTTCAAAACCTCATGTTTTCAGTCCTTCTTCAAAATTTCGGATTGTTGTAGGTCTAAAATTTCATCCTTTTCTGTAGAAACCCTAGGTCACACATGTGGCTAGAATATGGATAGATTTACCTCCTTTTGACTTCGCTTGACCGTGACTACTTCTCTTGACAATTCAGCTTGCTAAATAGTCCTTATTTGACCCAAACTTTACCTCCTTTGAGTGACTGCAATTTTCATATTTCACTGTTGTAAATGATTCCCTAACCTTCACACTTGTGGAGAAGAATTAGCCCAAAACATATCAGAAAATGAATCGTTCTTCCTTATTCTTCTTTTGTTGGGTATTAGATTCCTTTCTCTTCCTTGATTGAACTCTTCTTGATTATCGATGCTCTTTATGTTTCCAAGATTATTTCTTCATACTTTAGCCATTGAGTATCCTTCTTTGTTCTACCCTTCCTTGATGTAGTCACCTTAGCTCTAATACCATGTTGATAAATTTAGGGTAGCTATATTAGGTGATTTCTCTTACTTTGATAATTGCTTGTAATGTATTTTTACTTCACTTGGTGAAATTCTTCTTTCCTTTATTATCATTAGTGTTTTCTATCATAAAAAACTATCAAATAGTAAAGAAATGTGAAACAATAGGACACAATATGTAGGCAATCATACAGGTAGAAAACCTCTCCAACTGAGAGGAAAACCCACCAGAATTCTTCTCTTTTTATATAACTTCAATTAATGAATTCCAAGACCTATAACCCTTGACCAAGACCCTCCAATACCAAGTCAACTTTTTCCTTCTTGAATGGATTTCAACAACAAAATTTGACATTATGGAAACTTCTGCAACAAATTCGACCCCAACAACAATTTATGCAACTTCAACCTTGATGCAACTTCAACCTAACAGATTCATAGCTTCAACCTAGAAGCAACTTCACAACTTTGACATAGAAGTGGCTTCATAGCTTTGACCTTGCAGCTTCACAGCTTCGACCTTGTACCCTTATCTAGATTCACTTGTTATTGTTTAATTGGATGATATATTGGTTTATGGCACTACATGGTAGTAGCACATTTCACACTTGACACAAGTGATAGAGACTTTCGATAAGCACTAGCTATTGGAAAATATCAAGAAATGTGATATTGCACTATAGTATTTAGTGTATTTAGGCTATGTGACTGGAGGAGGGGAGCTTAATATAGGTCTTTCCAATATGGAGGCCATTGTGAAGTGGTCAGTTCCTACAAATGTTTATAATATCAAAGTTTCATTTCGGTGACATAGTACGTGAGGAAATTATTCGCCTCATTTTTAACAAAAAATACACCACTCTATGCCATAATAGTAAGTGGAAAGAATTGTCAACAGGGGAAGGGTCAATATAAGGCCTTTGAAGAGTTGAATAAGAAAATTATTCAAACATTAGTTCTTGCATTACAAAACTTTTAATAGCCCTTTCAGTGGAGATGAATGTAAGTGGGCATGCTATGGGAGTGGTCTTGATGCAAGGAGGAAGAATTATATGCTACAATTATGAAGTGTTTCATGGGGAGTTTATCAAATACTCAGCCATTGTTAGGGAGCTCTATGCCCTAGTACAAGATGTCAAAAAGTGGAAACACTATTTGATGGGAAAAGAGATAGTCATCCACACAAACTAGTAGCTATTATAGTACCTACAAGCCTAGAGAAATTTCCGATAGACCATACACAACAAGTGGATTGGATTTAAACAATTGTTTCATTTAGTGATCAAGCACAATAAGGGTAGCACAAACTGTAGAAATTCCTCATAGATTCAAACTGCTTATGTGATATGTTAAAACAAAAGACTTGAATCTACTCTACTCATTAGCAGAAACAATTAATCGATCGAGAAATCACAACATAAACATGAGACAAGATTCAATCACATATGCTCAGATATTTAGCTAGGGGAAAGCAACTGCTCCAAACCCCTTCCTATATGTATTTCATTAGTCAGAAGATAGACAAGAAATACAACATCTGTTCAAACATGAACAATCTTTGCATAAGTATAATCTATCTCACTGCCTCAAAAGATGACTCTTTCCAATACTTAGCCAATTCTGATGCCTACCAAGTTCCTATTTCCTTGGTAATTAGCCACCTATTAATTAGGAAAATTCCCAATTAGAATTACACAATCCCTATAGGCCCTTCTCTAACTGCATGCACTGCCTATACAACTCAGAAACTTATACACATGATAGTACATTACCCTTGAACTCCAATATCAACTGGGTAACTCAAATTTCATTCTTGCATGAATCAATTATGGTTGATTTATCAATTAACTGGTTGAACACTAAAGTTGCACCCCACTGCTAGACTTCCTAATAGTTCCTCCAATAGTTGGAACTAGTTTAACTGACTTTAACTCAGTTTCACTGAATTAAATTATTACACCTCAAATTAAACTCATCCTAGTCTCCTAAAATTTAGGAACCATTCTACATGACTCAAGTTAGGCCCTAAACTTGAATTAACTAATACAACTAAGTGAAACTAGCTTAGGTAACTCATTCTTGTTGTCTTGTGATGTGGAATTATAATTTTCTCCTAATTTAATTCAAGGGAAAATTAAATCAAGATTTTGTCTTTGCCATTTTCAACACTCCCTCTCAACAAGAAAGGGATTATCATATACCCCAACCCTATCTCTATGGAACTTGAATTTTCCTCTTGAAAATGCCTTTGTCAAAATATTTGCATCATGTTCCTTTGTTGGAATGTATTCCAATAACATGATCTGCCTCTACACACAATCTTGTAGATGGTAATTAGTGGATGTCGATATGCTTGGATTGATCATGAAAAACTAGATTTTCAAAGAGTTTGATACAACTCTTATTGTCACAATAAATCATGATGGGATCCATCATCTACCAAATAACCCAACAAGAATCGTCCTCATCCAAATAGCTTCACAAGTTGCTTAACTAACATCCATGTACTCTGCTTCTGCTGAAATGAGTAAAAATAATATCTACTTGCTGTTGTACCAAGAAATTGTTGCAGACCCAATACTCAAGACTCCTCCTGAAGTGATTTTCTAATCTAATGGAATACTCACCAAATCTACATCGGGGAAGCCTTGAAGCTTCAGTCCCTCTGTCCATTTATACCATATACCATACTGAGTATTTCCTTTGAGGTATCTCAACACATGTTTGGTTTCCTTCCAACAATGTTTGGTTGTCTTAACCATTGCTTGACTAAGCTGGTTAACTTCCTAGCACATGTATGGCCATGTGTTCACCAAATACATAAGTGAACCCACAAGAAACCTATAAATAATGGCCTCCATCTCCTCACTTGAAGTGGAATCCTCTTTCCTCCAACTTCCTTCTAGAGGAGTGTCCATGGATTTGCTACTCTCCATGTGGAACTTCTTCAATATCTCATTGGCATATTTGCCCTGAGAAATAAATAGTTCCCCATCTCCTTGCCATAATTCCAAATTGAGGAAATAATGCATGAGTCCCATGTCGTTCATCTTCAATTCCCTTGCAAGATCCTCTTTGCAATATTTTATCAACTTCTCATCACCGGTTAAAATCAAATCATCGACATATAATACTATAATCAACAATTTAACTTCAACAACAATATGGTAAAGGTTTGCATCTTCTTCACTTTTGGTGAAGCCCAACCTGGTGAAATAGTTGTCAACCATGATGTACCAAGCATATGGTGCTTCTTTCAATCCATACAACACTCATTTGAGTCTGCACACATGTGACTCTTTGTTGAAGTTCTCAAATCCTTCTGGTTGTTCAATGTATAGCTCCTCCTCAATCACTCTATTGAGGAATGTTTTCCTCACATCCATCGGATGGATATTCCATCCCATCTGCGCTGCTAGTTCTAGAATTGATTTGATAGAAGAGTACCTTGCTACTAGAGAAAAGGTCTCCTTCTATGCTTTCTCGACGCTTTCGTATACTACTCACTTCACCTTGTAGATCCACCTCAAACCTACAACTAACTTTTTCTCTAGTCTTGGAAAAAATTCACAAACATTGTTTCTAACTATGGAATCATATTCCTCTACCATGGCATCAACCCATACTAGATCATGCATTTCTTCCTCGAATGAGGATGGTTCTATCTCAACTAGCTCACTCATTGCAACCATGTAGCCAGTGTACCGATCTGGATACCTCCTCTACCTGCAATGTGATGTAAGTGCTCCCACATTATCTCTAGCATCATTCAACAATATATTAGCTTCCCCAGTGTGCTTCCTTCCATATTTGGATGTGTTTACATGAGTGGGTGCTTCTACTCTCTACTCCTATACTTGTGGTTTCTCCACCAACATCCTGAGGTTCTTCCTTTGGAGCCAAAATCTCCTCAACTACATGAAACTGAAGCTCCCTCTCAAGGGAACGTCTCATGGCCTTCTCTTCATTGAAATTCACATCTCTACAAGAAATTGTCATCATGTGAGATTGAAGGTACACCCAATAGTTGTGAGGTGTATCAGTGTACCCCACAAATATGCCCAACTCAGCTATCATCTCTAGCTTTTTCCTTGCATCCTTGGAAATATGTTAGTAAACTAATGAAACAAAGATCTTGAAGTGTAGCACATCTAGTTTCTTCCCTAAAAAATCTTCTTCTGGTGTACTCATCCAAAGAATCCGATGAGGACTTCTATTCTACACATATCTAGTTATGTTACATGCTTCAGCCCACAAGTGCAATGGTAGGCCCTAATCATGCAAAATCACTCGTGCAGCTCCCACAATACTTTTGTTCTTCCTCTCAAGCACCCCATTCTATTGTGGATTATGGGGTGTTATTAACTCCCGTCGAAGGCCTTCTTTTGCATAGAATTTCTTAAACTCACTAGACACTCCTGAGAGCCTCCACTTACTTGCTAGTGTCTTTCTCAAAAAGAGATTTAAATTCTCAAAATTTGGAGAATGTATGGTCTTTCTTCTGCATGAAGAATATCCAACACTTAAGTGAGAAATCATCTACAAATATAACATAATACCTATCGAGAAGGGTCCACACACATCTAACAGAACTCTTTCAAGGACTACTTACGCTCTACTGTCCTTATCATGAAAAGTGGATCTGGTGTACTTCCCTAGTATACACCCTTTTCATGTATCTCACTACTCTAGTGCACCCTTGGGAAGTCCTATAGAAATATGTTGCATGATCTTCAAAGCTCCATGGTACAAATGGCCAAGTCCCCTGTGTTGTAATTCATTGACATCTCGACTCTGCATCTTCTTTGCTTTCATGCTCAAGGCAACATAGCCTTCTACATCTAATTTGTACAGGTTCTTCACACAAACCCCAATCTTGTTCACTTGTCTCGTGACGATATGTGTAAGGAAATCATCTTCTTTGCTAAATATCACATCGTAGCCACAGGCTTCCAACATAGAAACTGAAATTAAATTCTTCTTTAGAACCGAAACATACATGACATATTTTAATGTGAGAGGAGAACCAAACTCCCTCTGAAAAGTAACTGTACCGACATCGAACATGATATACCTTTCATTATCTCCAACCTTGATGTGTATCTCTAAGTCCTTCTCCTCCAAGTCACTAAAAATTTGTTTGTTTCCCATCATATGGAATGAGGCTCCACTATCTAGATACCACACACTACCCATCATCAATGTCACCATGCATGAAATGAGTGTGAAATGCAACTCAAATTGTGAAGCTAAAGCTTCACTTTCCAGTCCTCTTGAGGGCTTCTTATTGGCCTTCTTGTGTGGGAAGTTTGTGACATAGTGTCCCAAATCATGATAGTGAAAACATTTAATCTTCAACAAGTCTTTCTCCTTGCCCACCTAACCATAATATCCTTTGGATTGGGATTTATTCCATTTTCCTTTCTTTTCCTTTCCACCCAAAGCACAATTCTCCGCATCCTCGACCTTGGATGAAGTTCCATATTTTATGCTCTATCTGATCTCTTCCTACACAAGACCAGATCATAACCGCTCTGAGCTTGGTAATTTGTCTCTGCCATTCACAGAATCCTGATAACTATGTCATCTCTTGGGAAGACCCAATAGAGCTAGAGCTACCATATCTTCTTCTGCATCTATAATACCAACTCCTCCAATTTCATCATGAAACTATGTGAATTTTCTCAAGTACTATGGAATTGATTCATCCTTATGCATTGGAATGCTACAAAGATTGTCCTATAGTACCAGATTCATGTGGTCACTATTGTTCTCAAAAAATTCGGCCAGTTTTTTCCACATTGCGAATGGAATTTCTTTCCCGTGGAGATTTGAGACAATATGATCTTGAACTCCATCCAATATGATCCTACTCACTTTAGCTACATCCTTCTTCCATTGAGCGAGATCCTGGGCATCAACTACTGGGAGTTTAACCACATTTTTCTTGATGTAATCTAGCATCCCATTATCATCTAATACCACCTCCATACTGATCTTCCATGACACAAAATTTTTGGTTCCTTCCAAAGCATACTTGAGCCTGTGTTTGGTGGAAATCATCTTCTCAGTCCTAGCGAAAACCTACAACACTGATCTTGTAATTCGAACCTCCTACAAAAAATTCGAATTATCTTGTATACTGTGATTCTAGCTTTGATACCATGTAGAAATTCGTCATAGATTAAAATTTCTTATGTAATATGGTAAAAAAAAATACTTGAATCTACTCTACTCATCAATGAAAATAATTTCTTAATCAATTAATTGTTTTCATTGATGAGTAGAATAGATTCAAGTCTTTTCTTTTAGCATATTACATAAGCATTTTGAATCTACAAGGAATTTCTACATAATCAAGTTGGTCAACATGCTTTCAAGACCATACAAATAAAAAATCAAATCTTTAGGAGCTTTTATGCACATGGAGCTTGTGGTAGTGTTTTTGTAGAAATGGTGTACCAAAAGACACCTCTTTAGTAGTTTCTCGTTACTTGCAAAGGAATATAGACAAAGTTGGTGATATTAGTGAACAGACTTAGATTAAAAAAAAAAAAGTAATGAAAACAATGCATATACAAACATGAAATAAAACAAAGAGATAAATACATAAACAATGCTCAATAGAGCAAACAAGTCAATAAAATAATGGGAAAAGCTCCCTTTATTAACTGTTGGTGGTAGAAGTTGAATACAATAGATGAATACTAAACACTTGAAGAGAATTCTTTGAGCTACGGTGCTAAAAAATCCTCAGCAAGGAGGTTCCTTTCCTCAATCTCTTTGCAAGCTTATCCCCTCTCTCAAAGATGTATGAAGGGACTGTCAATGGTGGACTCTTCTCCTCTCACTAAGATGATGGATGCTTAGAAGTAACATGGTCAACATGCTAGTGCTCTTACTTTATTTTATTCAACAATGGAATGTTGGGTTGATCTAATAGCAATTTCGTCAGCATAACATTGTCTCACGTTTTGGTTCTCCCATGGTCTATTTATATATAATTTTTTAATCCATCTTCCCTCTCTTAGTTCATGAATGATAATGACTTATGAGTGGGACAAGAAGATTCCATTGAGGGTTGCATATTTTCAGGGTGACTCAAATTATGATGTCCTGGACTGAGATCCTGTCAAGGAATCACCTCCAAGTGTGTGAAGTGGTCCCGAATTTGCTGAGTCATCCATTTTCTCGATTGCGTAGATTTCAAAGGAAATACCACACGGTGCGCATATATCGAAGAAACAATCACATAGAGTTCAATTTTTAAACTCCATAAACTTTGGACCTTAGGAGAAATTAAATTTTTTGACTTTCATAATGTCTTCAGCTAGAAAATATTCACTTGTGCATTCTACTAGATGAATTTTAACGTCTTCTGGATTATGTAAACATGTGTACGATTTTCTAGTGTTAACAGTTTCCCCCTAATGTATGAGGTTAGGAGAAAATGTATAGCTGAAATAAATAACATTTTTTTTGTTCTGATGAAGGATCTAATCAGCTTCTTAAGAGAGACAATAACTTGTTTCAGAGATGAGTAGGGAAATCGCTTGACTGAGTATAAAGGATAATCATGCTCCAAAGAAAACTTAAAAAGTAAAAAGTGTCTATACGAGGTAGGCATGTCCCATGATCGTTATGATGACTAGTGACTAATTATTACAATCAGACAGGAAATGGTTTTTTCCAGCCAACATTGTGGTGGTTGACATGCTGATGGTTGATGATGATAATTGTTGACGCCCTCAAGGGCATTTTCTTTGACAAATAGACTGAATCAGGTTCCCCATGTGTAAGAAAAGGAAACACTACTAAATCAGGTGTTGAGGAATGCATGGGTCTTCGAATTTAGGTACCTCCCATGTATCATGATGTAAGAATTGCTGAATGAGGTGCATAGTGATACATGGGTCTTTGGCTAAATGAAAGAACTGCAAGAATCATTAAGTATGGTACCACCTTGACATGAAAAAAATTGTTGGTTTCGAATGTCAGGGGGACTAATGACATCAGTGGGCAATATTGATTCCCATTGTGCCACCGGAGGATATCCCTTAAAGGGGAGGAGTATTCAAGGTATTACCTCGATCCTGGAATATAATTATTGAAGTCGACAGGAAAGAAGTATCAACTGCCCAAATTGTTGATCCAGAGAATCAATATCAGGTGAAAATATACTGTAATAGTGTGGTTCAGACAAGGCATGATAATGAAGGCTGACGATATAAATGGATATGGACAACTGGCTCGAGGTCAAAGTTATTATACAAATGGTGGCATTCAAAACACTTTTTCTAACATGGATGGCCCTAAATTCGGTAGGATTTCTAGGGTAGGTGTAAGTATGTTCTTACTGGCATGAAAAGGGTAAATGAATTTGGATGATGTGCGAGCTCTGACCAAGGGTGACTAGAAACTGCAACAGGGTAAAAACACATGAAAATATGGGTGGGAAGATTTTTCCTAAAAAACAATTGTGTACACTTTCCAAAAGAATATGAAGATGGTTTGGATGTATAGACATGGAGACGGTTGCCCCATGAGAATGATGACCTATATGGAGGTATGTTGTTTTTGTTGAGGGCAACGACCCCATTGATTGGTCTCTGTGTTGGGTTGGTGAAGCAGTTGACGTGACGCAAATGGTCTACTATAATATGGGTGAATGGTAGGCATAATGTAGAATGTGGTGGTGTGTATGTCTTGATCCATCAAAACATTCAAGGGGTGGCCTAGGAATGTGGTTGATATTCAAGGCATACAATCTGAAGTGGTCCTTGGGCTTGGGTATATGGTCATGGATCCCGATAGTATGTGTGGGTATATATCATGAGTTCATCCATGAGTAGGGAGGCTATATTGACCAGCGTGGACATTTACCACATGTAAGGGGAGGTGATGGTAAACATGGTCAAGAGATGGACCCTATGGTGCATTTAAGAGAAATTATGTCAGGATATGCAAAGATTTTGTGGGAAGCCTATCATGATGAGTGATGAATGATACCTGCACTATTACTAGCTACTGGGGTGGTGAGCATGACAAGAAGTTTGTTGATGTGCCTGCAATTTAAAATCCAATACCCCAAGTGAAAACATATTTTTGATCATATAAATAATCTAAAAGTGACTGAACAAGATGAATTGAAAAACAAGAGAAGGCGCATCTAAAGTGGTACTTTGAGCATGTGGCGGGTCCAAAAATTAATTTTAGGTTGAAATGGAATGGAGGGTGCCATGATGAAGATGATGTGGTTTTCATCCTTATGTCTCTGATGGTTTTGAAAATGGAGATCTTAAGCTCCTGTACTGGGCTTGAGAAGATGTCGAAAAGGGCGATATATAGGGGGAAGTGGGTCAAATGCCACCTCATTTTCACTTACTAGTTTGGGAGGCTAGAGTTGATCTAGGAGTTGTTTCCTTCCATTATGGTCAGTTGGTGTATTAGGGTAGTGTGCAGTAACAAACATGTTAGAACATTGAACACTTTCTTTGTCAATTTTGTAGACTAGGTTAGGTAGGTTGTACAGGGGTTCCCTATATGAATTTTCTAGGGTCAAAAAACCTGGACCGCATGGGTGACTGAGTGACAGTCATGCGGTCTCCGCATGTTTCCAAGCGACTAACATAGATACTCCATGGTAAAGGGGTTGATCAGGGAGAAAGCATCATCAGAATTGGCCTTACCCTGCAAGCTTTGTAACTTTTTCAATGTTCTTGGAGGTGGTACTTCCTTAATGGCTTGTACTTTGAGAGGGGCAACTCTATTACCTTGTTGGGAAACTATAAATCTCAATAGTCTTCCAACATTGACACAAAATACACACTTGAGAGGGTTCAAGCGTAGGTTATATTGTCGACATATTTTAAAGGCCACACAAAGATCTTCCAAAAGGTTAGCACACTTCTTGGATTTTATTATAAGGTCATAAAAATAGGCGAGGATAAGATAATCCAAATAGTGGAAGATGTAATTCATGGCCCATTAGAAGGTGGCAAGACCAAAAGGAATAATTTGGTATGTGAATTTACCCCAAGGGGTTTTGAATCTAGTTTTGTACTAATCCATATGGATAATCTAGATCTAGTTATACCCAGATAACTCATCCATGAAGTATAGGGCCTCGTGATTGGTGCAAGCATCAATAACTTGGTCGATGAATGATGTAACGTAATTTTCTTTTGGACAAGATTTGTTCAAATCTCATAAATTAGTACAAACATGGATGGTGCCCTATTTTTTTATAATGAGTAGAAGGTTAGAAACCCAAGACGTGTAAGTGATAGGATATATGAGCCCAAATTTATGGACTTTATCGATTTCCTGTTCAATTGCTTCTGCCTTAGAAGGATGTAACTGACGTTGTTTCTGCCTAAAGCGATGACCATTAGGCCACCTATCAATATGGTGTTCCATAATGGTGGGACTGATTCATGGAATCTTAGAGTAATACCATGAAAAAATATCCCCGTATTCTTGGAACCAAGATGTATATGTGGTTTTTCCTCTAGATGGCATACTACCCTTAGGGTGATCTATTTGATTTTTTTAGGTTTGTTCAAAAAATTGACCTCACTGGCAGGTGAAATATTTGACATGTTCCCATCCTCAAATGTGCCAGGTGCTGGGATGGGATTTTTGAACCAATCGATCATTCTTGGTGATAGGAAATATTTTGACTCTATGGCATAGATATCATCGATTAGTGCACTAGTAGGCACAAATGACTTTTCAGGTAGAAAAAATGAATAATGGTGCATGGCATCCCATGGATATTCAGGTTTCGTCATGGCCTCTAAAATATCTTCATTTGAGTGAAAAATATTATCTAGCATTGACTTGGTTTGTGACAGACCTTGAGGTGTGGGTTTAGACCTGGTTGATGTCATAGAACCAAGCGAGGTTGATAATGTATAGATGGGATGGGTCTACAACGTCGGTGGTGTTACCACTGGTGTGGTGGATTTTGTTGTCTCGATGCAAATAAATGATGAGAAGACATAACAATTTAGGGTTCATACAGATGAGGAAATGAATCTTATATGGTGTTGCGTGTCATCCATATTAGGTGGTGGTAGAATTTTAGTTATGGTGGGTTGACAACAAGTGGGAGGAATTTCTTGTGGCCTTGTTGGTGTATAAGGGGAAAATAATCTTTCTCTATAGCGGGTTGACACTAAATCCTAAGTTGTTGAAATTTTTGTAACATATGACATGTCTCAGCGCTATGAGAGGTATTGGTGCAAATACTGCACATCGGAGTAGTACTAACCGAATAGATAGTGTGGGTGGCAGCATTGATCATAATATGACATGATGACGCCTGGTTGATGTCATGAGATGGGACATCTTGGGGTGGTATCAACTCTGGATCTTAATATTGGTGCGATGTCTCTTCCTAGTGTAGGTTTTCCTCAATGTTTCTCTTGCTGCGCAAAAATGTGGAAGGTACTAACAATTCCTCATATGATGTGATTGGGAGCAGATGCAATAATAACAGTGTGTGATTTTCTCTTGATTGGAGAGATGGATTTGTGGAATTTGGACCACTAAGAGAAAGATATCATTAAACTTACTCAATTCATGACATTGAGTTACCAAGTTCTTCAGTTTATCACATAGGGCACATGTGAGGGCCCAAGGGTGATTTTTTTTCCAGACAAGCTTAGATCATTTTTTCCTAATCTAGATTGATGAGGGTGAGAGGAAATGTAATGATAGGGGCCTTGTTGAACTTTTGGTGGCCTCTTCTCCTGAAATATAAATAAGATGGACCTAGATGCTTTATTCCCTTGAGATGTGGTGTGATCTAAGGGTTTAGTACCTAACCCAATTAAATTAGAATTCCCAGTGATAAATCACCACATGAATCCCAACATAGAATGAAATTGAAAAAGATGGGGACAATGTCACACATGGCGATTTCTTGCAAAAATATGGAAAGTGTGACATCTACGCCTTGGTTTCGTGCTTTGGGCAATGTGGGTAACCATATATAATTGGTTAAATGCCCTTAATTCGAGACATAAGTTGATCAAGTGATCTGGCTCATCACATAAAGCCCATGTGGGTGTATTTAAGGGTGTCAATGATCCGGGTTGCCTCCAATCATGGTAGGAGGTTAATGGACCAGAAGAGGGATAGGAGCAAGAAGCTTCTTCCCTCATGACATAAAAAAGGTTTTGGATCCATCCTCTACTGGGAGTAATGGGGTATTGATTTGGGTGAGTGAACTTAATGCATCTTGACATCAAGGAATTTCTAGGCAATGATGAGTGTAATGCATGTATTCCACGCATATGGCCATGCATGGTTGGTGTGCAATGCCTTATGACGTGCGGGTGTGCTCTTTTCTCCTGCGGGAGGAGGGTTCACTAGTGTTTTTGGGGCATGCAAAAGGGCTTTGAGCTTGTCTAACTCAAGGCACATATTGGTGGGGTGCCCAACTATTTCACATAAAGAACAGGGTTGAGGGACCCTAGATGAGGGAGTGTTTGAAGCTTCCATCTTTTTTCTTTTTTTCTTATCCCTTTCTCTGGCACTGCTTAGTGTCAATGCAGGTGCTTCTTGCTGTGGTGTGTTATCTCGAGGAGGAATAGGATTGATGCCTATTTGTTAGGATATTCCGATGCATAGGAAATAGTTAAGTATAACTTGGTCAAATGTAGAGTTAGGTAAAGTGTGTTTCCTTACTATGTAATTTTGTAACTTACAATCTCACGGTCATGATATGTAGTGATCCAACGGTTCTTTCTATCCTCGGTATTACCGACACTTGATATGTGGCTTAACACCCAATTGGTCCATGACCTCTATTTAAAGAGCATGGAGGATCATTTGTAGGGTAACCATTCGTGAGAGAAGCTTATGTTAATTTTCATTCTTTTATTAATAAATTTCCTGAAGTGGCCGCGTTGGCTCAAGCCGTGGACTATTTCCCTCTTTGAGTGTTTTAACCACATCAACAATACTGGTGTATTGATCTGTGATCTATTTGTGAGTGGTGTCCTTTGGTGTTCTGTCTGAGGAACTTACCCTGTAAATTCCTACATGGTAACAGAGCTATTTGAGGGCCGCATCCATTGGTGATCCAAATCTGAAGCCGGTAGAACTACATCTGACTGTCGTTTCCTAGATCTACTGTTTCTGACTGCTTTTGGGCTGAGAGGATTGCTCTATTGTGTTAGGAGCATCTGTTCCATTGAGGAACCCCTTTCATTTCACGCGAAAAGTTTTTTGGTAGCCCTAGCTATGTCATTTTTAAGATTTGGAGGTATACAATGTTTATTTGTAGTTTCTAGTTATTTTCTCTCTGCTTATTTCGGTTTATTTAGCTCTTTATTTTTTTTATTACCAGATCTATACCTTTCATTTCTATGTATGCTCTTTTCCCTGTGAATCTGTACAATATGGGAAAATCAGAAACAAAGAGGAAGGATTTTTCTCAAGTGTATGATCTTTTCTGCCATGCCTTAGTGTGATCTCGGAAAATCAGAAACATTGAAGAAAATATATAGTTTCTGGCTAAAGCTAGCTTCAAGCCATAAAAAAAAAAAAAAATTG